>JBCEWB010923061.1:0-15538 GCA_039654565.1 Peronia peronii
CTCGGATAAGGGCGAATATATTTCGGAGGTCCCGTGTGTACGTTATGCACGTTAAAGAACCCTTGGCAGTTCAAAATGGACGAAAGAGTAGGCTGCGTGCCGCTGTCCGGGTAAAATTTCCAAATTCCAAATTTCTACCCACAAAAATTCTCTTTAAGAGGCAACCTCTTTAAAAAAGCCGAGATAATCTTACTTTCTTAGGACTGAAAGGCTTAAGAAAAACAAAATTGAGCTCGCACTTAAAGCCAAGATAATCTTATTTCTTATTTTCCCAGGATTGAAAGGCTACAAAACCTTACATAAAAAAAAAAAAGGGGGGGGGGGGGGGGAGTGGAGGAGGTGAACCCATGTAGACGACTTCAACTGATTAGCAGAAATAAAGACAAAGCCTAAAACACAGACAAAAATGATCAGCTTTCATCATCAATAACACCCTAAAGAACACTCAAAATCATGCACTACATGATATGGACAGACCTGCCTACCCTCACAACAGAAGAGGGATATCTGACTCAAAAAGCAGGGAAAATCAGGGAAAAGGAGGGAAATTTACCATAATTCCTACCTAGAATTACTGTATTACATAACAAAGCAATAGAAAGATCCACATGTGAACTTAAGGTTTCATTCAATATAAACATTACACAATAAATTAGATCTGCATTTCTTACATTGTTTGCAGATTCATTACATAGTGAACAGTTTTACTTTAATTGAAGTATAGATCATTTTGCACTATTCACAAAAGTTAAGAAAATTCATTGCACAGATTTCTATTCTTTTGTGCTGTCATCTTACATTTCTGAAGGAGAAGGCGCGCTACCACTTCCCTGTTGGGTGGGCAGGGGAGTATGTGGTAGGTTCATGATCAACCTGCCACCCAACATCCCCGCTTTCCCTTTGATCCAATGCTCCGACCACTGGCCAGCATTTCACATCTATCTGCTTCTGCATGTAACAATTAGTAATACTGAACAATGGATTCTTGACAGTTCTGATTGCCCGTGGGGCAGTCGAGGACAGTGCCGGTGGGCTCACACAATTGGCGGGACTGAGTGCGGGTGGGGGATAGCAGTGGATGGAGAGAGGAAAACTGACTGGACTACAAATGATCATAAATGATGCATGGCAGTGAAGCGGTTAAATTCTGGCAGTGATAGTGACAGCTATCACAAAAAGAAGTAGGCGTAATAGCCGTTTCATAGACAGAAAATAGCCCGTGAGTGAGACAACCTCCATCACGAGTGCTGGCATGGACATTCAAATAGAATGACAGGCCAGTCAAATTTCACAACAAAATTATGTCTGAATCGCCGAGGCTCGATCTTTTTTTTTTTTTTCTTTCATTCGTCTTACGTAAAGTAAGCAGACAAGACCAGTAGGCTTACATGATGATGCACATTATGGGCAGCCCGTCGTCTTCTGTCCGATGACGTACGCATAAAGACGTATTTGTAAGCTAAACAGGTCGTCGGCATCCGACCAGATTTTTTAGTAAAAGATCCCAGGATGAATATAAATCTACATCATTTACATTGTGGTCGGCAACAAGCGGACTGAAAGTGAAAACATAAAATGAGGGGCTGGATGGGACACCATGGTTCATTAAAGATTTAGGTTCAAAAGGGAACTACACAAGCGATTGTGGGCCAAGTGATGATCAGATAATGAATGACGGGCGCACGTGAATGACCACTCAGCACGAAGGCGGGATGAAACACATAACACTACATGTCCGGACTAGGCTACATCATGTACTGTTGGCCTACAGACACAGGCGTTGGCAATGGCGGCAGGCAGGACCACTGCCCATAGCAACAAACGGGAGAATGCCGTTTTCTTGCTGTATTGCGAGTGAAAACTACACTCCGGCCGCATTCAGAATGATGCCAAAGCATGAAATGCGGAAAAACCAGTATAGAATATCCAAATTTGTCCGAATGCGGGAGTTTTTATTCACGGCGCGGGATCACGGGATGCTGAGTAGAACTGCGGGATGATCCCACGTAAGGCGGGAAGGTAGGCAGTTCTGCATGGAAGTCCACTGAAAATCGCATATAAGATAGGTAATCCTGAATTCTCTCAAAGTAACTAGAACACATCATCTAAAAAGAAGAAGAGGAAGAAAACAAAATGGATAAAAAACAAACCTGAAATGTCATTTTTTTTCACTCAACAAAGTAGAGTGAAACATACTACAAATGGTAAAACAATTATTAGGAACTGATGTAAATTACAGGAAAAATTTGCTGGCCAGCACTCGTTCCATGTTGCATTGTTATGTAACTACGACAAATCTGCCTGGAATGTCCATTTTGAGATACATAGTAAAAACATTCCTTGCAGCTGTACTGTTACCTTCTCCCTCTTGGCAATCAAATGAACAACATCATCGAAGAGATCTCTTCTTTCCCTCTCAGAGACACTTTTCCAGGCATCCTCCTCACCAAACATAGTATCAGCTTTCCTGAAAGAATGATAGATTTATACCGAGGAATTTCACAAATTTACCTTAGTTCAAACAACTCAGCAAATGGTCTGTCATCATGCATTCCTCTCAGCAAAAGTTAGAGGGATCGGGATCAATATATCAAAACTGGGTTTTTATTTCTAGACACTTTGATTTCTTCTGATAATGGCTCATGCCTCTAAACGGCACCAAAAGTGCACTAAACTAACGAAACTAAGTGACTATAAAAAGTGATGACAATTCAACTGCAAATTTTCTCAAAATGTATGTTTTTGTCACTCTGTTCACTAAGGCTTTTATATTTCTGAATTAAATGACTACACATTTTGAACATATATTCCCTACAGTTTGCATTTCAATAATATGCAGCTCTCCTTCAAGAGAAACTTGGATGTTTAGCGGAAAATTTAAAAATCTACACATTCATCAACATGTTTCAAAAATTTATGATAGTCATATCAAAATGCATATTATTTCCTATATCGAGCTATGTTATAAGGGTACAATATTTGAAACAATTACATTCAAAACACTAAGGACTAGGAGCCTTAGGGTTTTGAAAACAACCGATTTTCAAAAGACAAAATCTAATTTAACAGCATTGTCATAGTAACCAAACGCAAAACATGAAATTTGTTTATACACTTTTCCTGTATTCTGCCGAATTCAAAGCTTATCTCAACATTAAAAAAAATCATTGTCAGGACCTGTACCTCCCCTTACTTCTGTTATTTTCGCTGTGTCCCACCACTAAATTCTCCAAAGATTCTGTGTAGTACATGCCAACAAAAATTGCTCACAGTCCAAAATACATCTAATACACGGAGTCAAATTAGACCTTATTCTCTAAATAATAAGAAAAAAAACATAACACCTCTCCTCAAACACAGTTTATAGTAGTGAACATTTACCAATATTTTATAGAAGAATTCATTTTCTCATTATGTAACAAAAACTGTTCCAGATCCTCCTTTGCTTGCTTAGCTCGTAGTCGTTGCTCTTCCTGTTGAAATATATAAAGGAATGTAAGACAAACAAAATTTATTCACTTTTTATGCCAACAGGTAATTTTCACCTCTAACAATGTATATTAATCTTAGACATTTTACGATCAATTTAAATCTGGATCATATGCAGAGCACACTGGACATGTTCTTTACAACAACTAAGGAAATAAAATTAACACTTACAATTCTGGAACTTCATATTTTTACAAAATTTATGAAGCAGAAACAATTTATCCAATAGAGACTTAATGAGAGTCAATGTGAACACTTCAATTTTGAGTTTTCATGCACGCACATTTAATCACCATGTACCTTTTCTTCTTTTGCCCTTTGTGTTTTGTATTCATTGAACGCTTGCTTCTTCTCATTCAGGTGCTTCAAGGCTCCATAGCGAGGATCATTGATAATCAATTTCATAGCACTCTCCCAACTTGCTGTTGACGGGACTTCCTGAAAAAGGTCAGAGAAAATTAGATTTACAAGTTATCTTTTTTAATTACAATCTCAAGAAATTGTGTCTCTTGTCTGCACATGCTCAGATTTTCACAGGAAATATCGATTCAGGCTCAAGCTCAGATGTGTTTCTGTTTACACGACAAAGAAAATTTTCTTCTTTTGCTATTTCATTAATATGTACGTGAAAAAGTATGCAACATGAAATGTCTATACAGTTATAAAAAAAATCCATACAATAAATGCTGGGAAGTTCAGAATAGACTTATTTACAATCCTTTACTAACAAAAAGCTTTATGCTTTCTGTGTCTCACAATTTTGGAGTGGCATCTGATAATAGATATATTAACCCTATGACCTCTAACACAACCCGTGCGTTGTGGCACTTTACGTGACTATATACCAAGTGCACATTCTACGTCGTTTTCGGTGTTGATGTCATAGCATGTGGTGTAATTTTATTCTTAACCGACCAGTGAGATTAAAGACTTTGACATCATGTGCCTTAGACATCATTCAAGATGGCAGCCCCCATGAACACAGTATGTTAATTGTTTGAGTTAGAATTTTCATCATGAAACGTAGTGTACCTTAACCGTAACTGTTAATCTCTCATGATTCTGACAAATGCCAGCATTGGCTTACTGCTAATGAGGTGGTCAATCAGCTAGGTGATTCTGATGATAATGAAACTGATCTCAACATAACAAATTATCCAGACAGTGATTAAGAATCAGAGTGATAGTGAAAGAGAAAGCAGGGATGTCCAAGATCTTAGATCTAAGCTCAGGAGCCCAGGTGCATGGTTATATCAGGATCAGAGGGTCAGGGTTCCAAGGGGGTAAAACTAGTGCTGGGCATCAACCTGGATTTTGATGAACTGGATTTCCAAATTACCCACTTCATAATAACTGGGTCTAAACTGGATTTTATCCGTTTTCACAGTGATTTTGATAAACTGGATTTTCGAATTAACTAGTTTGTAATAACTGGGTCTAAACTGGATTTTATCTGTTTTCTAGGCAGCGACTTGCAATCTAATTTTTGTTCTTGAATTAGATCTACCCTAGCACAGCAAGCCGCTTGGCTACCTTGCAGATCTAAGTATAATGCACGACTGGTCTCATCCGCCCACTCTCCTGCCCAGTCGCAGTTTTGTGTCTGCCCTGCTTGTGCGTGGCATGCATGCTTAGCCCTGCTCTCCCCCCCACCCCTTCCCAGACCTGCCTACCCTCAAAACAGTGGAGGCTGTTGCGAGGGTAGGCAGGGGTAGTGAGGGTAGGCCATAGAAAATCAGGGAAAAGGAGGGAAATTTACCGACCCATAGTTCCTACCTAGAATTACCATGTATTGCATAACAAACCAATAGAAGATCCGCATGTGAACTTAAGGTTTCATTCAATATAAATATTACACAATAAATTAGATCTGCATTTCTTACATTCTTTGCAGATTCATAACATAGTGAACAGTTTTACTTTAATCCAAGTATAGATCTAGTGCATTTTGCACTATTCACAAAAGTTAAGAAAATTCATTGCACAAATTTCTATTCTTTTGTGCTGTCAGTCATCTTACATTTCTGAAGGAGAAGACGCGCTACCACTTCACTATAAGGTGGGAAGGGGAGGACGTGGTAGGTTCACGGTCAGCCCGCCACCCAACATCCCCACTTTCCCTTTGATCTAATGCTCCGACCACTGACCGGCGTTTCACATCTATCTGCTTCTGCGTGTAACAATTAGTAATATTGAACAACGGATTCTTGACAGTTCTGATTGCCCGTGGGAAAGTAGAGGACAGTGCCGGTGGGCTCACACAATTGGTGGGACTGAGTGCGGATGGGGGATAGCAGTGGATGGAGAGAGGAAAACTGACTGGACTAGGCGTAATTGCCATATCACAGACAGAAAACAGCCCGTGAGTGAGACAACCTCCGTCACGAGTGCTGGCACGGACATTCAAATAGAATGACAGGCCGGTCAAATTTCACAACAAAATTATGTCGGAATTGCCAAGACTCGATCTCTTTTTTCATTCCTTTTACGTAAAATAAGCAGACAAGACCAGTAGGCTTACATGATGATGCGCATTATGATGGGCAACCCGCCGTCTTCTGTCCGATGACGTATGCATAAAGACATGTATTTGTAAGCTAAACTGGTGGTCGGCATCCAACCAGATTTTTTAGTAAAAGATCCCAGGATGAATATAGATCTACATCGTTTACATCGTGGTCGGCAACAAGCGGACTGAAAATGAAAACATAAAGCGAGGCGCGGGATGGGACACCATGGTTCACTAAAGATTTAGGTTCAAAAGGGAACTACACAAACAATCGTGGACCAAGTGATGATCAGATCATGAATGACGGGCACACGTGAACGACCACTTAGCATGAAGGCGGGACAGGCGGGGTGTAACACATAACACTACATGTCCGGACTAGGCTACAGACACAGGCCTTGGCAACGGCGGCAGGCACGACCACTGCCCATAGCAACAAACGAGACAACGCCGCTTTCTTGCTGGAGTGTGAGTGAAAACTGTACTCCGGCCACATTCAGAATGATGCCAAAGCATGAAATGCAGAAAAACTAGTACAAAACATCCGAATTCGTCCGACTGCGGGAATTTTTATTCACGGCGCAGGATCGCGGGATGCTGAGTGGAAATGCGGGATGATTCCGCGTAAGGCGGGAAGGTAGGCAGTTCTGTCTTCCTCCGCTCATCAAAAACCCAGACCGTTCACTGTTACGCATCAATACATTGTTGCTTAGGGCAGCATAATGAACTGTTGTTTCATTGTTTTGGTTTTGTTTAATTTTATGGCCAATTACAACATGAGCATATACTACACAATTCTAAAAACTATTAAACATGCCAACCTATACGAAGATAGTCCGACCCTTGCACCACCTTAGTACATGGTTTTCAAGAAAAAAAAAAAACTCTCCCGTACTCATTCATTCAATGGCTTCTCTAATTTTTCTGCTATTTTTGTTGCTTTATTTTCATAGTTTGTTTTAAGGAATAGAATCATGTCAACATCTTCGAATACTAACACATGACAAAATACAATTAATCATGTTTCATGCTTAGTTGCAGTGTAGTCTGTCGTAGTTAATGAACAAAACCAGTTTGGTGCTTGAACCAGTTGAAGACTCGACAGTTCTAGATCTAGTTCCTTGATTTTCAACTTTTTTATTGAGAGCTCAAAAGCTAGAGCTAACAGTTCGAGTCTACCAGTGAGTCCCAGTCCCCCACCCCCCCTCCTAAAATCCTGCCTGCGAGGCCCTACTTGCACGAGGAGTGACACTTTATAATACAGAAACTGGATTTTATCTGTTGTAGGGCAGCAACTCTCTGCTTTCTAGGTTGAATTACTCTAGCACAGCGAGCCGCTTGCAAACTCCTTGCTAATAATAACCCATGTCTGGTCCCGTGGTGTCTACCGCTCGCCTGCTCAGTCGCAGTCACGTGTCGGTTTGCCTTGACTATATGCACGACACTCGCATTATCCACCCCTCTACCTCGACCCCAACCCCTAAATGTATAACTGTTACAGTGACTGTGGCCCTGGTTCGATGTGATGCAACTCTTGTGATCTTTCACAGACATGCAGTAGTGTCGGCCAGAAACAAGAAGACTGTTACAGTACTTCTTCCCCCTCTCTCCCGTTTGCTGTGCTGCCTTTGATCGTTTACACCGACGCAGTCGTCTGGGCCTAAACTTAGCGCTCTCCCTCCCTCTCCTTCACATTCAACACTTTATGCACAGGTAGAACAAGCGAAGAGTAGACAAGGCAAGGCTAGTGATCCCAATCAACCACCTGCCATGCAGGCATGTAAAAAACCTGATAAGCGGGTCGGGAAAATGTACCTGATAAATAGAGTAACTGATAAACAAATCAGGTAGATGAACTGGATAAACTGGAAAATTTGATTAAGTTGAACGTTGGAACTGGTTATCCAAATTAAGATCCAGATTTCCACCCAGCACAAGGTAAAACCCTTAATATTTTTTCTTTTTTTTTCTTCCTTCAGCAATGTTAGCATTGCCATTCCCATCAGTACAATTACAACTAGATCAAATCCAAAGTGCATATGGAAAATTTTTCTCTTTTATCAATCTCTCCTACACAAGTCCATAATCATTCATTTTGACCGAAGGATTTTTCAATTTAAAGTGCTGCAAACAAATCACTCTCAATCAACACATTAGATTTAGATTCTCAGCCAAGTCATTAAAGCATCACTGCTTTTAAATCGCATGGCCTTCGAATTTTGCAGTTTTCGTTCATGCATTGAAGCACATCAAAATCATTTGGCAGGCTTTAAAGTTGGCAGTATGCCATGTAAAAAGAAAAAATGAACATCAAGAAGACCAAAAAGTCTATCTTGAACGAGAGTTAGAAATATGACATTCACAAAAACCATATGCCTTCAAACTGCTGACTCCTCTTCTCATTTTTTTCTCTTACTTCATTCAAAGTAAAACCTTAACATAAGTCCTTACTTTTTCTTTCAGCAAACATTTGAAGGCCTCTATAGCTTCTTTCTTATTCCTGAAAATATATACTTCTTTCTTCTGTGGTTCCTCCTTCTCTTGCACTCTGCTGAATTAAAAAGTAATACTTAAACATCACAGAAAAACATGTGAGCTGATCACTGTTCATTAAAAAAACACAACAAAAATGATCAGAACAAGACATAGTTCACTGACTTGTGAGAAAGCAAGGTTATCCCTTCTCAACCTTACCTTTAATTTTTATATCGAAGTCATTCAAAGTACGGTCATTACATTATGAGAGTCCAATATTAAATATATGAAGAGATATATATATCTCAATATATCACAACAATGACACCACTTTCAAAATGTTTTTTTTTTTACAGAGAACTGGTTATGAGTTATTTTGTGCACTGAATAAAATGAGCAGTGATGCCTAGGAAGAGCAAGGAATATAATGAGAATTGTTTGACTAACACCTTAACTGTGACTGTTTTAAAAACTGAGATTTTAACAATACATGCACTCACACTTGTTCTTTTTTTTGTTCTGTAGGTAGTTCTGGCATGACTTGGGTCGGAGCTGCAGCTGATGGTGGTGGGGGGAGCTCTATGGAGGCCAAAGTTGCCTGCATTGCTTGTTCAATGGCAGATGATGGCTCAGCTTTTGCTGATGGACTGTTGGTTCTGCAAGAGATTCATGAAAAAAAAAATCAAAAACTACTCCAGTTGTTTTCATCATAGCAAAAACAATATCTGATGTCATCTAACTTTTGAACTTTTAAAAGGCTGATCTGGCCAAAGACTTGCTGATCATAGTTTGCACCAGAATTTTCATCCGAACAGCACACTAGGTAGTAATATGGTACTGGTGTTACATTATATGATTTTTAGGCTATGACAGTCGCTTCCAAAACATAAAAGTCATCATAAAAATCTAACACCTGGAGGATTGTTCCCTAACACTTAAAGGTTAACTATGGGGGCAACTCATTTCAGACATGAATTACTAAACTCAAATAACTCTTTATGAACCCTGAAACAATCTGAATTCTGTCAAAAGTCAAATATTGTAAAATAACTGTAAGTTTACAACTGCTGGTCTGAAATAATCAAATCTGAATGTTTATTGGTGACAAAAATGTTTATCTAAATAAATGGGTCAATGTTTTAAAACTTGTTGGAAAAAATAAAACTAGCACATAAAACCACAAAAACTAATCTTACTGAAACATGAGAAGGGTGATGACAGGTGGAATTTTATTTCTACAAGAACAATACTTACCCTGGTGGAGGTGCTGATGCCAAAATCATTGCTGAAATGAATAATAAATTATAAATGTTATGACACAACTGTAATTCTTGCAAGATCCTTAGGAAAAGAACACTGTAGCAAGATGGAGAGAAAAAAAAAGAGAGTGAAATGAAAATGACATTTCATGAAAATGCAATAACTACTACACTTGTTTATGCTTCATCATTCTGGATACCTGACTACAATCCCGAATGTCCTTGCTACAGATGTCAAGATAAATGCAACATAAATTTACTCCTATAAATCCAAGGTCAGCAGTGAAAGCCAAAATCCACATTTTTGATTTTAGCATTATTTTATCACTACAAACGTGAAGGAAGAGTATTTCTCATTTACCCTACAGTAGTTTTTTGTGAAAAATGTTCAATGCTAAAATGAAAACGCAAGTAAACAGCTGTCATTTTGGATTCCCCCCCTATTTTCAAACCAGAATGTCCCATAACTATGTCACAAAACCACCAAATTTTGCACAAATATTCTTTCTTCCAAAATAAAAATTTTGTCCGATTGTTTTTTGGATATTTTATAAAATGCATTTGTTGCTATTTTAAAAAAAATTCCACTGTATAATACACTCTAACATGGTTACAATGAAATTTGCGGGGAATGGAAACTATTTCGTTCTATCGCTATTTTATTATATCCAAAGAGGGTAAAATAAAACAGGGGATACAACCCTTGGATGCAAGTTTAATTACTGAATTGCCTCTCCTGATTGAAGAACCACATGACCACACCGCATAGCTAGGACCTCCTCCAATTCTCTCTGCCATCTGACTCTTCTTATCTTCCTGTCAGATCACATTTTAGTTTATCTGTCTAACCCTTTCTTATCTGCCACCCGCTTCACCATCTTCTATGTAGAAGGGTTGCATAGAAAGCACTTCCTTTCTGCCCCAACTGTTCCCCTATGTCCGTGCTGTCTTTGAGCCATGATTAAATTCTGAGATGACCATTATCAATAACATCTTGACTTTCTGGCCAGTGCAGTTTGGAATTTTGACATTCACTCTAAATGACGTTTCTTTCTAGTACCACGAAGTTGCTGCAAACACAACCGTGCACTTTTCCTCTTATTCATTATGAGCAGAATAAGTAACCCAGTGAAAGAAAGAAATCAAATTTATAGTCTACAGTCGTTCACTAAAGAATAAAGCATAAATGTCTTGCGCCCAGGGCAAATGAGTTGGAAGTTGCTCCGCATGATCCCAAGTTACGGCCGTTTTCAATTACTTTCCAACTCAGATACCAAAATTTTTTTTTTCAGGCTAGAAAAGGTTGCATTTTTGTTTTGTGGAAAACGAATAAAAAATTTTGATATCTCAGTCAGAAAATGCTTAAGAAAAGGCCATAACTCCAAATCTCCCAGCGCGACTTCCGACTCATTTGCCCTGGGCATGAGACAACTGTAGCTTGGGTGTATCAATGTCAAAACAGCATAACATTCAGCTTGGTAGTTTACAAGATGCAACGATCTTTGAACTGCGTTTGTTACACAAGCCATAGAGAAAGTCAACTTTAGGAAGGGACAATGGAATGGGCAACCTTCTCACAATTCTTATAAGATGAATGGGTGCTTGGACATGGAAAATTACATTGAAGAAGGAAAAGGCTACTGCTGGCTTATAGGAAAGAAGTCAGAATTTGTATCAATGCCAAACATGATGGGCTTTAGTTGCTAGGTTACTTTTCTGGGCTATGAAGTAAAGACATTTTGATAAAAAAATGAACAATTGTGTATTTACCTCAATGTGAACAGCAAACATTTTTAGATCTTTAAAATCAACTTTTGACCCTGAAAATGCATTTCTGTGGAAAGGTCAAAGAATAAAAGTATGCTAAATTAAAAATTTCTACCCTCAGCATCGAGTTTCACTGATGACCTTGGCCTTAAATATACTGTAATACAGCATATTCCCAAGTTTCTATATTTGCACGGTTCCATCCAAATGGATATTTGCTCAAACACTCTAAACTCCTTGTCACATCACCAATCAATTACTAATTACTGCAGGCATTAATCTATGAAATATGTTGATTTACCTTCCAGTTCTTCAAGTTCTTTAGGCTTGGTCCATTGACTCTCCTTTGTCACTGCATTATGAAAATAGGTTTTCCCAGTGTCTGACTTGTACTCTTTCCATGGACATTGAGACAGCAACCGCTGATATGAACAAGAAACAAATATCCACCTTCAACAACTTTACATTGTATCAAGTTCACTGCCACTAAATAAGATAACCCAAATCCTGTTGCTACAGGGTGGTCGAATGAAAATCTGATGCAGTTGTTTTATTGAAAAATATTATTCATATCTTCACTCCTAAAATACCTTCAGTACTTTGTACTCATACCTTACACATTTCTTCAATCTGATTTACTCTTATCTACATCCATGTCTGAAAGATGAATGTTTTCTTAAGATTTCAGGTGGATTATCTTTGACTTTGATTTCATAGTTTATAATCATTACTTTTCTTTATCCTGACTGCTTCATTTCTCACTTTGGTTTAGATCATAGTCTTATATGAAGACAATTTAGATAGACAATATTTCTCTCTTCCTCTCTTTTTTTTTTTCAGTTTATAAATGGAATATGAAAAATATATAAATCAACTCAGCTTTAGAATCTAAAAGCAAATTTTTAATGACAAAGCTGCTAGTAAACTTCATTGTGAGTTCCAATACACCTTCCATGGTCTAGAGCTGTCATACCTCTTGTGGTGTTTTTAGTTCCTCTGGTTTTTCCCAGCTGGATTCCTTAGTAACACTGTTATAGTAATAAATACGACCATCAGGAGCCTTGTGTTCACCCCAAGCTGTTTTCTAGAACAAAACAATCATAAATATTTTAAATTACGTTGTCATGGTTCAGAAAGTAAACAAAGAAACAGTTAGAACTATCACCAAGTAGGTGAAAACCAGATCTCTGGGCCATAATGCAACAATTTTTTAAACTGTAGTTAATAAAAAAAAATAACAACCTGAATGATGCAAAACACTTTTACTGACAAGTATCTAGTATACAATTTTGTCTTCATTATGACTGTCAAAATATTGGAAAAAAAAAGACAAAAAAACAACAAGTTCTGATGAAATGTGTTTTTCTTCAGAAGTTTTCCAGATCATGATAAACCAACATTTAGTTACTGGAAATTATTTCACACAATTTACCTTTTCTTGTCCTGAAGTGGACACTGGGGAGTTTGATACAGATTTGTCACCCCCTGGAGAAACAGTTCAGTTAAATTCAATGGCAGTGAACAAACTAAAAAAAATTGTATAAAAAACAATTGTCAACAGATCAATTTTGATAGTATCATGAAAATTAATATGGATAAAATAACTTCATCACAATCTATAGAGTTGGGGTGCGTATCTGATCAAATCTACAATGAAGTCTGTGGACAATTTTGTCCCAGAAAGTATATATTTTGATGGTTCATAAAATTGTGCTTGCATAAAATTTACCTGTTCTTCCCTATGGGTCTGATCATACAGTCTGATCACTGCCAGTAACTGGACATGGGATTTCTATCAAATTTGTCAGCTAACATATCAAAGTACAACTTTTTTAATTAATTGACACCAATAAAATATCACTTAATGTCTCAAGCTGATGCAGTAATCCTTCACACTTATTCAAACTGACAAGTGCCATCCAAAAGTGAAGTAAAGTTCATCTGCAAATTTGAATCTCATCAGGATAGATGGAAAAATGCCGCTAGCCAACAGCACACAGTTTGATTTAATCATTTGCTATTTTTGTATTTCTTGCAGTATAAGAAGCAGTAATTCTTAACAATGCCTACACATTTTTGAAGGTTTGTTTTGATTAAAGTATAGCTTTAGAGAATGCTTTTTCCCAGTATCAATTAGTCAATGTGTCATGGTAGAGTAGAATGGAAGCTTAAAGTTTTCATATTAAACCAAAGCTATGCATGTCAATTTTGTACCCACATGTAATCTATTGGTAATGTAGATCTAGAAAGTATTTGTTTTTGTTGTACTGAAGATTATCACTGGCAGTAAACATAACAACATGCTAGGCTGATGGCCAACATGTAAAATACACCAGTGAACATAAAGCACAAAAAAATTTTAAAAACTGAGCTTCTTTTACAAGAAGTATGCTGCCAGCATGCAAGTAATAGCATGCACATACTGTCAAATGAAGAATGTTATCCATCAACGCTGCTAATCAATTGGCAACAAATACCTTATGTTGACACTTTGTAAATATCTATATATGAGGATTACTCAAGCCAATGCTTCAATAAGATATGAAGCTTCTTCCATCATTCAACTTTCGATTCACATCCTGAGAAAACCCTTAAAACTGTGCAGTAATTGTACAAAATAAGTAACTTTTGTGATCATGTACATATAAAGTCAAATTCAGCTTTTTTTTCATCTTCACCTGAAAACACATGTGGTGGAACTCCCATAGGTGGTGGTATGACGGCTGGATTGGCAGGGAAAGTAGCATGAGGTGAAGCATTGTACATTGGTGAGTTATGATATCCTGTATAAAACAAAAATTAATTTATCCAATGAAGAACGTTCAGAGTTATTCATCATCACCAGCTAAATTCACATTTTTGTCAGAATCATATTTCACAATGACAAAAGAGTATGCAATCATGATATTTGTCCATGAGCTAGTAACTACAAAAACTAGTAACCATTAAATGCAAACAAGGTTACGAGCAGTTTTCATTTAGTTATGGCTTCGCAATTATAAATTTTTATAGGTATAGTGACTGAAACATCCATTTTAAAATCTAAAGTGCGAAATGAATACTACAAGGATTAAATCAATGTTAAAAATCAATAGAATTCATACTGTGATTAAATAAATATTCTATTTTATTCTACAAAAGCATAAATAAATTGGTGCAAAACAAAACATTTCAAATTTTACAATAAAAATCTTCTTTCAATTAAAAAACAAATTAGAATTTTAGTAGACTGACAGTAATTTTTTCCTTAAAACTTTACCAGCCGATGGGTCCAAACCTGGTGCAATATATGGTTGTGTAGCATTTGCAGGAGGTATCTGAAAACATTTAAATAGTAGAATTAATGGACCGTCTTCCTCATCAATAACAACAAACCTATTCATAGAAACTCTCAATCATAGATTTGACATGGATTAGGAGAAATCATTTTATCAGGTAAATAACAGACTTAGGTTTCATAAAAGTTTACTTCATCAGACAAATGGAGCGACATGGAGATTGCTTAATATACCTAATCAGTTAATGAATGAAGAAATTCTTGCCATGTTTTCACGCACTCACCAAAAAATCAGACATATCCATTCACACTGTTGCTACTGTTACTTATTGTGCTGCTTAGCACTGACTTGGATTTTCACTGATTTCCAAGAGATCCATTTCAAAACAACCAGTTCAAAACTGGATTAAATGTAATAAATGCATCCGTTTCTAAGAGTGGCTGAAGGACAAATCATACTAAGCCCCACAAAGTGTCTCCTTTCCGCCAAAATATAATATTCTAGGTAGATCTACGATATTTAACTCTAGAACTGCGACCCAGCCTAAGAGCTGCTGCAATGCCCTGCGGTGCGCCTTGTCGGCTTGTCAATCTGCATCGCCGGCGCCACTGCTTAAACCTCAGGGTGTTTGTTTTGACTATAGACTCCTCCTTGGCTTCAGAGTGACACAATGCAGGCCCAGGCTGACCACCATACTGACCAATGTCTTCCTCTAATCCCTCCCCTAACTCCATCCTTTCTTCACACATATTATTTGAAAG
>JBCEWB010923172.1:0-10031 GCA_039654565.1 Peronia peronii
TACAGACAATTGATACTTGCCTTTTGAAGCTTACAAAATTTGCATCAAGTCCACAAATCCTGATTATTATTATTATTTACTCAGGACAGTGGTAAAACCAGAGGTGTGCATTGGTGTCTGGAATAGCCGTAAGTTTAATGTCACAATGCAGTAAAATTGTGCCTTTTTAAAAAAAAAGTTCAGCAATCTTTAAGCCACAATCAAGGAGTCAAGTACCGTTTTATACCACCTTTTGTCAGTTGATAGTATGGTTTGTCTGTTTGTGTAGGCGTTTAATGGCAGATCAGCACGACCATGGCAATATTTTGCCGATCTTGTTAAGATACGTTTATACTTCAAAAAGGCTGCTTAAGTATATATAACACACGGTACCTTACAATGCATTTACAAGTTTTACAAAGAATATCAAATAATGTACCGTGCAACTAACAAAGGACAGATCGACGTAATTATGCGGTTTCCTGTGTGGATCGCCACATGCCTATCAAGTTATATCTTTGGTAGTGATGTTATATTCTGGCGTACAGACCAATCTGGCGTAGAAAGCTCAGGATGGCCTGTGGCTTTGTTCTGTCAAATAGCTCCTTCAGTGAGCGACTCCAGAAGTGAGTTTCTCGATCGTCTCTGAAGTCGGCGCATTCTAAATGTATGTTTGTGATTGTCAGTTGGTAGTCACAGGCAGTTTATAATATGGATTCAATATCCACAAAATTATTCTTCCAGTTCTTTTGACTATCTCTAATGTTATGCCTCACTCTATATTCGTCGTCCTAAAAAGATATCATTTAGGGCATTCTCTAACACTATCCTATTTCATGTTTTAAATTCGATGTCGTGTTCCGAGTTTTAGAAAAACCAACAAGATAAAATACTGGCGTCGTAAGCCTGATGTTATAAGTTCTTCACTTGCGCAAATTCTTTGTGTAGGAAGTGATTGAAGTCATGATATTATTGTTTCTGAAACTGCAACAACAAGAACAATTCAAAACTCAAAGACAAAAACAATATACATTTTTATTGAAAATATACGCTTACATTTTCTTTTTTAGATTGATGATGTACAATATAAAACAATGCCCTTCAATGAATTTATCAGTGCAGAAATTGAATGAATGCCAAAATGTAGCCATTCAGCAAAAATATAATCATTGTGTATGAGCACAATCCAACCATTAATGAGCCCAAAATAAATTCAATATCAAACAGTCAACTCTACATCAATCATAAGAAGGACATATTACAACACTTTTTATTTGATAGCTTCTTTAAGCCAGACTAAGGAGGGAAAAACATTGAGAACAAATCTCATAAAAGGAATATAGTGCGTGAATTTCTTGTTCAATATATTTCATTAATTTAACAAATTGATGCACATGTACCCTTTAAAAGTAAGATTTAAAAATACTAAAACTTGTGACTTTCTTCGACCCTTTATCAACATTTTCTATCAGCATCCGGCGCAATAGAATAAATATGAACATTTCAATCGCTGGGTAAACGATGTTTGAAGCCAAATAACCTAAGATCACAACAAGTTCTTAGGCAATGTTCTTCAATTGTTTCTTTGTTCTAGATGAGGTGAAATGATACTGAAATCAGAAATGCATTATTCAGTCATGATGTTTAGTGCAGTAAATATCTGCAGTAACATGTAAGTTTCAATTTTTTGTTTATTTTTTTTTTTTCACAGAAAAAAATGTTTTGTTTGTCATATCGAATAACAGAAAATGCAATAGGGGTTGAAAAGATTTTGTAGATATAGCAAAGAATAAAAGAGTGCCATTTCAATGTCAGACTTTGAGGAAAGTTTGACTGGACAGAAGAACAAAGATAAGGAAATGCAAGGAACAAAAAATTGTCGATTAACACGGTGGCTTTACAAAGACAATGTCGCTTTGTAAACGTTCTTTCTGCACTTTTCTTAAAGTGAATCTACCTGGCCAGTGGTTTTTAATTGTAACTTTCACCTGTCACATTAAGCCGTACAGTAAAAATTTAGGGAGAGATAGCACAATTTCTAGTATCAGTATAAATTACGACATGAGCTATCAAGCGATGTCTGGTATCTCGAAATTACAAAATGTTATGACAGACTTTTTCAGATTTCAAGGCGTGATCATGATTATTTACGAATTCTATTGTCCGCTGCAAAATGCTTGTGAAATTGAGACATTAGTGTCTGATTTGCACGGCCAATAAGCACTCGGAAAATACAAGGGATAACATTAAAAATGGTTTTCAAAATCATGAATGATAGCACACAGAAATGAAGCAGTCCAAGCTTATGAAAATTGCTGATGTCGATGTTGTTGATGCATGAATGAAAAGCATGAACAAATGATTATATAATAATGATTTTACAGTTTATTCTTACATTATAGTAGATGCAATATTCTCGAACATGCCTAGACAATAATATGAGATGAGGCACTTCAGAAATGCTATGTACATGTATTTCATATTACTGAATCAGTTGCGCGCTCAAACTTTAACAAACCAGCACTCAGTTACGGTTTTTTGATGTAAGCATAATTCCGCACACTGTATATCGTACTATTGCTCGTCATTGGCCATACATGAGGGAAAAAAATTAAACATGGCATAATTTATGTAAGGTTTAGTCCAGGCTGGAAGTTTCATAGATACAGTGCTGTGAAGTATAAAGTCTTACGAATACCGTTCATAACAGTCTAATAGCAGCGTAGCACTAAGAAATGCGCTTACGAAAGGGAAGTGTAACAGAACTGAGTGAGTTAAGGGAGTAGCATTTGAACCAATCAACAGCTGCTGAGGTAGAGATAATAACAGTAAATATAGATTTATAGACAACGTTCCCGATCCAGTTGGATGAAATTAACCAGAAAACGTGTAAAAAAATATGAAATCTAAAACCACAATAATAATTGAATGATGAAAATGATGCAGTGCTTATATGTTTGTTTATTCATTGACTACGGACTAGTTCACTTGTTCATTTATTCATTCTGTTTAGCTTCAATTATTTATTTATCATCCATTTATAGTGAAAAAGCATCAAAACACATTATGTACCTAACCTATGTACATAATATCGCATCAACGATTTATAAAAGTGTAACTTGAACAAAGTGAAATTACTGTGGAATTTATCAGAACTTTGAAGTTGAACGGAAGGGTGCGTACTTACAAATCTTCATTTATCCTAAGTGATTACCGGTAATAATTTAACTCTTCATCCAGAACAGGATAGTAGCATACCTGTACAAAAGGTTAATTCGGGTAAATTATCCTGTTGTATCGACGGCTCGATCGTTGTAAACCTGTTTTTCATATTTTCTCAGCTGGCTTAAGATTATGAGCCAAATTTTAGGTCATCGCAATCGTATCTTTGAATGAGCATCAATAACTTGAAACTTATTTGTAGGTCAATGCTGTCATGCAATGAGTGGCTTACACGGTCTAGGAATATATTTACAGGTTTATACAAACATAACATCGAACGACCCAGTGGACATTTCTAGGTCCTTTAGGCTGTATCGAAATGGTATACAATTGTTTCAGTAATCGTTAGGGCCCTTTTCTTAGTTCTGTTCAACCTTAGAGAATTGCCTGTTTCTAAACCTGGCTCTTATGTAGCGGAATCGTCTACGCATAAGTTTTCGTGCCGATTTCTCACAAATTTTCAACCGCCTTTACCATCAGCTATCTCGGCTTTTAATTTTATCATTATTCTTTTGAATTACATTCCTTGTCCTATCACACTCTTTCCTACTCTTTAAAACTTGTGATTAAAATTACTGTAATGGTTTAGACATAAAGCGTTTTAATCGTACAGCTTTACTGGTGCTTTAAATTAAACTTCAGACAACTCATACTATGGATATATGCCAGTGCCCATGTACAACTTGATATGCAGTTTGCCATTTTACTGAAAAATAAATGAATTATCCTAGGTTTATTTATAAACTTTTATTGAATGGAGGTTTCTAAGATTCCAAATATTTCTCAGCCGCTTACCTGAGACGATTTGTTTTGTTTTTTTTAATAAACAGTTACAATAACTTACAACTTTTTCCATGAGGAAAGATACCATATTACCTCCGACTCTTGAAATCCAAGGACTGATCTACTTCTCGATCCAGCGTATTTAGTATTTTAAAAATAAAATTTTACCACATGCAGAGGAAATGAAATGTAAACTGTTACAAAAAACTGTTAAGCATAGCTTACTTTTTAGATGTAATATTTTGCAATTTCCTCTTTTCAAGCACATGAAATCCCAGCTCATATAGTGTTACACATAATTCTCCTCCAATTTCAAATGGACAACCATAGTGTGTCTGTCTTAAAGGCATTTTATGTATGCCATCTCTGATTAAATGGGAAAGAAATTTGTCATGAATGACTGTAGAAGTAGAAAACATGATGGACTATTTTATTTAAAAAAATCAATGCAATCATAACAACATATCATTAATGAAAATATGATAATATTATTTACAATGAAATGGACAAGCTTACGGCGCAAAGTTGGGCCCAGGATCGTTGTTTCAAACAAGAAAGAATTAGAGCGCCATTCGAACGGGGTGAACGGGATTTAAAAATAGGATAGCCTGTTCTGGTCTGTACAATTAATACTCAAAGTATTCAACGTTTTTTTTTTTCAATAACTACTACTAGAGAAGGTAGGGACCTCGTGTTTTTTAAATAATATAGGTCAAACCGATACCGCTGTGCGACTCCAAGTCGCGAGCTCAGTTCTTTGTTGCCCTATCTCCACATTTGGACTATTTGGAGATGTATATGTCATATGAAAGAGAGATAGTAAATCTATCATATAATGCAGTCATTTCACCGATCACTTGCCCAAACAGGTAGATTTTGAAAGCATCATTTTATCCTGTCTCCTATGTGCAAAAGCAGTTTCAAAACACAAACCTTCAATGTTCTCAAAATGGGAAAAATGGAGAGAGAACAACAGAGAGCTGAGCTCACGAAGTGTATGGCAAGTGTGCGCACCCTCGATATTGGTATTTTGGATGATTAAACTGAACGTTACTCAAAGAAAACGTGTTTGTTGTTTCAGATCCTCTGCGAGCGGAAGCGGAGGAGCAACAACATGATGCAACATTTTATTTAATGTAATTTCGGATCAAATACCTTCTCGAATTTACTATTCAATTATTATTAAATGTTCAGAATAACGTCAAATGTAAAAGCTTTTTACGGGTTTATGTAAGTAGAAATGCAGATCTCTATTCAACAGTTCTGTGTGCCAAATTTCAGATGGATACATTCAGCATTTTTTTTTTTTTATTCCATAAGCATTTTATGGGTTTTGTTGTTGGTTTATATAGATTGCTGACGTTGAAAATCGTACTCAAACTGTTGTTTGTTAGTTAACTTGAATAACTGGTGACACTCTACCGTTTGTAAGGCACTCGGCTCTCTGCAAATACCAGACCATAAGTTGTAGAAACTCAACTAAACTTCTATCATCGTGAATTATATCTCACAGTCAATCCAAACTCTTCTCTTGTATCTCCATGAAGCAACTATACACACCTGGGCCGAGCTCTTACCAGCTTGTCGTGGTGATGTGGAATCATTCGTTTGTAATGCTGTCAATCAAACAGCATCATGGCGAAAAACAGACAGCTGAAAAATATACAAATGGTACTGACCTTTACATGTGGTACATTATAATGAAATTACGACCAAGACTGCTGCATCACTGAGTTTATCTGTCTATTAATAAAGTGGTATTCTTTTTTCAGCGACATTTATTATTAATTGTTGTGTCCCGACACTAAATCGTCTCTTTAATTTGAATCATGTTTTAAAAATGAAGTATACCGGAAATAAGTGAACACTGTTTAAAAATGATGTCTTTCAGTGTATAGACGAAATATATATATCAAATATAAATAAGAAAGTTATTCTTTTCAGTCGCGGACCATGTAGATCACTATGTCTGAAGTTGAGTCCAAAAACGAAGAGGCTCAGTGCATAATGCACAGGCACAGCAAATTTTACACCTCTCGGAAATTGCAATGTAGTTGTTACAAGTTAACACCACTGTTCTGAAATGATGAAAAATTTTCAAATTTTTCGAAATACATGTATGTCTATGTTCATTTCTATATACAGATTTATATGAGCAATGTATGATGGACTCAAGAAATTTATATGGCAAAGTACAATGCATATTATGGACCACAAATTGTGTGCTCACACTATATTCAAAGTAAACTAGTTAATGAACGAAAAAAAAAAAAACCAAAAAAAAACAATTTTTAAAATGTTGATCTAGAATGTTGAAAGTACATGTAAAAAAAATCTGAACAAACACTTAACTTATACTTAGTTTATGTAAACAATTACCCCAAAAGCTAAACAATAAAGTTTATTACTACTGTTTTTTAAAATGATTTCCTTCTGCTTTACAATTTTAGAAATGTATGTTTTATGGTTTCACACCCATTGACAATGTCGTAGCCATAATATCAGCCAATTCAGCATTTGGCTGATACAGAATGACGCCAAAGCTGCCTAGATAGTTCCAGTTCGCTGTCCCAATTGTTTTCCCCAAACTATTTAGTCCCAGAGAATTGGAACATATAAAAATAAAGAGAAAAAGATGATGAGAAAAAGAAATATTAACAATAAATTTATTGAGAATAGATGAAGAATATAAGTAAAAAACGGATAAACTGTTGTTTTGATAAGACTGAGAGTCTTGTGTATACTTAATAGACACACAGGACGAGAAAAAAAACCGTACATAAACAATATCATAGTCTTGTAATCTTAAGGTGTTCAAGAAACAGTTTAATATGTGTATTCTCTCTCATTAAGAAAATCTCTCGTTAATGAACCAACAGACAACTCTTGGATACCAATGCTGTGAAGTTGAGCTGTTGCTACCAATAGCCTAGGCATATTTCATATTCAGTTTTTCTCATACCATCTACAATTTACCACAATACATCGTCTTATGACAGCAAAATGAAGTGCCGCCAGCAAAGATTGTGTAAAACTACTGCCCAAACCACTTGTAATCTCACCTAAAGAGTTTAACACCTAAAACGAAAAAAAAAATATGGTGTTGAAACCACAAACAGTTTATGATATTGTGTCGATCCTTCTCTTCTTTCGTCTTTCTCTTTCCATTTCGTCATTTACTTCATCATAGTAATTAACGTCAAACGTTCTCCTAGACAATCTAAAACAAAGAAATGAAGAAAAGAAAAATATAGGTCAAGTGATGACGTTTGTTGTGCTGACGTCCTTAGGGTCTGCCGCCGCTACATGAGCCCATTCGCCGCTGGTAGTTGTCCAGAAAATTGTCGAACTGCGTCTTCCAGTCCACGATGTAGCGCGTCTTCCACTCGTGGAACTGGGCCTTCCATTCCATCTCCACTTCGGTGACGTTAGCTGCAACAGAGAGAGAGAGAAACAGATACCCTCAGACAGAGATAAAGAAACAGTTTAGTTTACATGAAGCGACCTCTCGCTTTCAGTCATTATCGCTCAACACAGTACATTCACCCCTCTCCCATCCGCCTTCCATCCCTACCCCTAGCCTGGAAACGACGGAAACTTCAGCAACTAAACAGGAACTTTATACTTTGTACGATGGGTGACTGTTGAACACATATACTGTTATTTGAAAGGATTCTTGATTTCATGCTACTCATTCATAATCTATAAAATAAAAATAAAATTTTCATCTATGACAAATAAAATTACGGTATAATATATGGTTTCAAGCTGTTTGAATCTACTGTACAGAGTGTATAACTCTTTGTATCTTTGGGCGGGAAATACGCGTCAGAAAGACAAACGGAGATAGAACAAATAGATGTATCAAGAAAGTGAGCAAACTTAAAGACAATGATGCACTGTGCCAGGTCTGTATGTCCAAAGGTCTGTATGTCAAGGTTTAACATAATTCGGAAAAGATTCTATGGATCCAATGTATGATCAACTGAAACATTCTGAAAAAAAAAACTGGTTATTTTTTGCATGTAAGAACTAATTGTGAGCGTTACAGAAATTCAGGTCTGCCATCAGCGATACGCTTAACAAGCTGAGACAAGATTCCTTGATTCTGTCTTGTTCAGATCTTGTTCGTGATGTTTTTGTCCGCATGTGTCATTGTTTCTTACATATTATATATTGTGTCTAATCAACTTCAAATGGAATTTTCTTCTTTTTCTTTTAAGGACAAACAACTTTTATCTTATCTTATATTATCTTATAATACAAAGCATAATAATTATGAACTTTGTTCGACTTTACACTCAAATCCGATGAGAAGTGAAGACTACAGATGATGCAGAATCCAGTATTTAATTGCATAAAGAGCCATATTCCGTAAAAGAAATGCTCCAACATCTAACATAAAGATGTTGAAGGGGAGAAAGTAAACAAAAACTTAATAATAAAAATAATAATAGATAATGCAAAAGGCAATTCTTAAAGTTTCAGTTGAAACTTTTGCTGGTGTAGGCAGGCTTCTAATAGGATATCTATTAATCATGTTTCAGGACTGAGTTTAAGTCTAAAGACAAATAAAAGCCAAGTACTGTCTTATTGTAAAAATTACTACGGAGAGGAACTCTTACGCAAAGTGCATTGAGAGAGTCTTCTGTCAGATTAGTCCTTGACACTTTTAGGGTTAAATAAAAATTCCATTGCATGGTTCAGTTAATAAGGTGGGCATAATGATGTCCAGAATATTAAGACAGTGCTAACAAAAGAGTGAATTAGCTTTGTAAGACTCCTCATTTTTTTGAGTGTCGAGACAAACGAAATGGGGCCAAGTTCAAGGGACTTGACACCAGCCGGGGAAATTACTCCTGACTGTCAAGAACAGATCTTGGAATGCCAAAGGCAAATGCCAGTTGGGAAGAAAAAAAAAAGGCAGAATGAGAAAGAGGGCTACTCAAGTAAGCCACGATCCATTTCGTCGCCACAGTGAACTGGTTTGCCACGTCACTCATTGATTTTGGCTATGTGTAATTGTGGAGAACAGAAGAGACGATGGTGATGAAGGTTTTAGACGCCCATCTGAGATGATTTATTTCAGAAGAGATCACGGGAAAGCTTAGCCAAAACCCACAATGAAGAACTGATAACGGAATAGTGATGAGGCATATAATCGTATGAATTGGGCAGAGAGGGTGGAAATATAAGGAAGTCTAAATGGAGTTGTAAAAATATACTCTCATAAGACCTGGAATTCCAGGAAAAGAGGAACTAGAAAACCAGCAGAGTGATTTTATTTTTAAAAAAGGGCGAGAGATTCAGAGAGGGGGAGGATAATCGATAAAAAAGAGGAGGGGAACAGCGGAAGGAAGAAAGGGGACAAAGAGAGAGAGAAAAATAAGAGCAAAAAAAAAAAACAGGGACAGATAGACGGGGATAGAAACAGGGAATGCCATAGGAGAAAGATGTGCACGGGAAAAATGAGAAAGGAAGTGGAATTCCAAATAGACAAGAATCATCGAATTTGAGGACGATCTAGGCCTGTTTCTGAATGTATAGTGTAGGGCCGGCATAAGTACCTCATTCTCACTGGTCCTGACGTCTTTCGCGAGAGAAAAATGGTATCATAATTATTATAGCCCATCAGCATGAAATTTTATGTATGCAGAAACAATGGTTCCAGAACTCTGTCTTAATTACTTCTCTTCAAAGAAAATAAAGAACTCAACTGTTATTACAAATGACACAGTAAAAAAAAAAAAGAAATAGAATTTCAAAACAAGAACAAGAAAAAAAAAAACAAAAAAACCAATGTCAATGACACCAACGATAGCAGCAATTTGTCATTAAAAAAAATGAGGAGCGTAGCTGCTTCTGTATTGAAATAAAATATACATTGAATAGACGACAGATATATTATTTCTGCCAAGAATGTCATCAAACAAACAAAAAATGGCGAGCCGGTTTGAATGAAATTGTGGTAATTAAGAATTTTGAATGCCAAGTAAAAGGGGCGGGGGGGGGGGGGGGTGGTCTTTTCCCTGCTAGGATTGAGGGTT
>JBCEWB010923283.1:0-12437 GCA_039654565.1 Peronia peronii
TGGATGGATGGATGGATGGATGGATGGATGGATGGATGGATGGATGGATGGATGGATGGATGGATGGATGGACGCAAAAAAACATGAGTAGATAAACTCATCAACGAATGAGTGGCTAGCTGAGTCTGAACGGGCGATGTTTAGCTCGTCAATTAAAATCGACCGAAAAAAAAGGTGAAAGGTCGCAGGTGAGATTTATCAGCCAAGTAAAGTGGTTCCAGCCAATTACTGTTGTGAGTGTTTTTGTTTTGTTTTGTTGTTGTTAATGGATTTTTTTTTTTAAGCGCTGGTGTCTATTCTCTGTGGGCACCGACTGTTCCCCATTTGGACCACACTGTACCAACGATCCATGCTCTCTTAACATTTTTTTCAGCAACAGGAAGGAACTTTAAAACCACTTCTAATTTCTCTCTCTCTCTCTTTGTTTTCAATCGTCAACTCAAATGATGATATATCTACTGTGGTCTTCCTATTGCCACGCCTTCGCTCATACTCCTGAAAATTTCTATGACGATGTGGAAATCGTTATTTTATTGCTAAACTTGCTTAGTCTATAGTGAGTTTTTAAATGGTAAGGTAATACATACTCCCTTTACTGATAAAAATGTCATCACTTTCAGGATGAATCTTCCCGACAGTAGCCTAAACTGAACAATAAGAAAAGAGCTGATAGACTGGTCATGCGATCAGACTACTTAAAAAAGGATAGACCGGCCGTCTGACAATACTATGACATGATGTCTGGGCTCTTACGTTCAGTTCATAAAAGAAAGAAAGGAACAGCGCTGCCTTGGCTGCAAATCTAGAATTGTATTTAAATGTTCTACTAGTGTGGTCTAGACCGTAAATGACATATCTATCAGTGATTTATTTTGTGACTGCCTAACCTAAGACTTAACCCTAATCCTAATCCTTGAAAGAGTCTGTCAAACATCAGTGCCGTGTCCTGGAGGGACGCCATTATCCAGGAATTGGAATTATTTGATTTACTTTGGCATGTGATCATTGTGGACGAATCACGTTAAAAATAGTCACTGTACCTATTTGGATGGAGTCTAGCTAGTTGGCCTGAATAAAAAAAATCGTTTAATTCACTAGCATACACTGGGGTTAAGGTGTTCATTTTCATCAATGTACTTTCTTCCAACGGACATTTGCTGCCGTATCAAACGGACAGTGATGGGACTAAAGAATCAATAAGCTGCAGACAGAGACCACCCAGCCCACAACGGATCATTGGGGCTCACGATGTTTCAGGGTTAATGAGCAGCGGGAACAGACAAGTGCACGGCACGGGACCAGATCGACATGAGTGAGATTGATGGCAATGTTAATACTGACAAGGTCAGCGACATGCTCTCATTTCCCCCAGTCTCTCTCTTTCTTTTGTTTCTTTTTCTTCTGTCTGTTCCGTCATCAACTTCCTCGCCCAGCGATTCAAGGCTTAAACTCGGCAGAAAACGTTGGACTGTCGTTCTATGACGACATTCGTATTCACAGACATGACAGTCTAAAGTCAGTAGCGGACGAATACTTTGTCACTTAACCATTTGTCACTTGGAAAAGGATTTCAAGTTTGAGTTTTCCCCCCCATATCAATCGCTTGACACTTCTGGAGTTAAACAAGGCGTAGATCAATCTACAGATTCCTGAGCTCACACTGCCGCATTCCCCTTCTTTCTAGAAAGAAAGAAAAAAAGATGGAAAGGGAAGATCACTTAGAAAGGGTTTTCATCCCACAGGGGACATTATTGGTTGTTCACCTGATCTAATTTGTGTACGCTTGGTGCAGTCCCCAGTAGAGAAAAGCGTAAAGCAATGATACACTTCCGTCTAAGATTATCGCTTTTTTTTTTTTTTAAATCATCTCCATAACTCGGTCAAAACATAACAAACATTCATCAAGAGAGAGAATGAAAGAAAGAAAGGGAGGAGGGAGGAGGGGGGGGGGCAGACTTTAAAAGAAGCGGGAAATGATTACATATTGAATTTAACATCGATTCAATTCCATACAGAGTTGAACCGTCCGTGAGGAAAATGCAAGACATTTATAAAAGCAAGACATTCATTTTGAGCGAACGTAACATTTCAAAAATTTAGATCTGATCTCTTTTGAGAATAGTTCAGCCAAAAATACCTTTGAAATATAATGCGTTCACTTTATGGCTGCAGTTTGAGGGGAGATCCAATTTCTCTAAAAGAGAGAGCGCATTCTTTCTCTTTTCCCCCGTGAGTTCATAATTTATAGCCATCTGATATGTTTCATATTCTCTTTCCCCTTCTCTCTCTCTAGCTTCCGTTATTTCTTCTTCCTCTCTTCTTCTCCTTCTCTTCCTATCATTATGTGCATGTGTGTGTGTGCATGTCACAAGTCCTTTTCACAAGTGAATATATACATAATAACTGCTATGCAATTTCTTCCGCCTTCTCCTCACACATTATTCCCCCCTTCCCCTCTTACTTCTGAAGGGCATCTCTCATCTATGGCTTCTCTTTTTTTCTCTTTGTTGGTTGCCCCTATCCCACCCCACCCCCAATTTCCCCGACCCATCTCTTTCCTTCTGTTTCATAATTATTTAGACTCACTGCATAACCAGTTTGTTTGTTTTTCCACATCAACAAGGTTTGTTAAATTCACGTTTCTGTGAAGAAGACTTGCTATATCATGATTTCACATGATGAACAGGTGTAATGCCTACGCATTTAGAAACCCATACCACATCTATTTACAAACACAGATATCTCACGTATAAAGTGATTGTACATCTATATGCTTATCTAGTTTATGTAAATGTGTTTTATTAATTTTCTCTAACACAACACAGTATACAAGCAAACAGGTGATGCACTATATTACTTCAAATTTCACAAACATCCAAATTCCGCACTATGGTAGATGGTGCCAGGCAACCTGACCAGATAAATCATCAACTACCTCTTCCTCTTCACCTTCCCATCATTTATTCACGGTTCTCTTATCTCAAAACAAGCAATAATCACCTGTTCAATTCTTATACCTTAGCAACGCAAATAAACAGGTACTCTTCGGCAGGTAGGCGTCTGTTAGTTGGTTGTTTACACAGCTACCAAAGCAGAATACAATCACTACAGAAATACCAATCGCTCCTTCGCTGCTGTCATGGAGGGAGGGGGAGGGAGGGGGAAAATAGGAGTCAGAATTATTTGTTTGGTGTACGCAGTTAACACTATCTAACTGTTGCTAATAGAGTGTACAAAACTGACAGGAGTAAGCCCAATTACTTCTATGGTATGTACCGATAATATTCAGTGGCCATTTTGCATCAACTGAACATACCCTGACAAACCTTGATGACTCACTGAAAGTGAAAATGGACACCTATGGCTGATATTAAGCAAAGTAAAATTTCTGTGAGCTGTGTTCATGTTAGATCAATAGATGAACGTCTCTGCCAGACAGAGCAGTAATTGAATGCAGTATGGCTGATGCGTGATTCACAATTAGTCACGTCACTCTGTCTAAACGATAGATCTATAGCTCTTATACAAGCATTCTTTGACTGTTGTTCTTTCTTCTTCAACCTGTGTAAGACCTGGGCACAACCTGCACCTGTTTCAAACCTCTAGAAACAAACTACTAACACACTAGACATCGGGTACACAGACTCACAAAAGATCGGAGGAGGAAGGCCGAGGTGGAGGAGAGTGCAAAGACAAGATTCTGAACTGATAGCTGGGCCATTTGCCAATTCTGTGGCCCTGATTCTGCCTACACCTATATACCTTGTTGGCTCAAGACTAGTACATGTGATAAGAAATCATTTTTTTCCACTTGTAATGCTTTTCTGCCAACCTTTCTTTTGCAGCCTCAGTTCGTGCTATCTACTATTCATCAACAACTAACAAACTTATTCTGTTTTGAAGGACTCCATGAGGCCATTTTATTATTCTTTTTCTTCATTCTCTTATCTTTCTTTTCTGTGACGACCAATGATAATACATTACACACATTGAAGCATCAGTTCATCTTACGCTAGCGATTTCCTCTGTCCATGCACTGACTGACCCATCATTCCATCAACAACAATATTATGTGCTACGCCAGAAAGCCTGTCAATCGCACATTCTCTTTCATCTCTTCCGCCTTTGAGTCTGATTACTAAATCATCAAATAGTCAACAGTATCTCCTCTCTCAGATGTTAACTCTATGCTGTCTTTCATCCCCTCCTTCGTGTCATCTACTTAATCATCACCAATCAGCATTATGTGTGCAACAATCCTGGTGCAATGTCGGCTCCAATAGTTTCAAATTTATAAGACCCTTCTAGTTGACTGAGAGAGAGAGAGAAAGAGAGAGAGAGAGACGTATTCACTTGCCCTCGCGCGATTAAAGGTATAACAACTTAGCCCTGGGCAGTCTGTAGCAATTGCATGGTGACAAAATTTATGTGACCGCTCGTTATTCATCATCAATAATCAACAATTTCTCGAACTCAAAATATTGGCTCTTCTGGTCTAATAATGGGGCAGCAAGAGGAGGAGGAGGGGGAGAAAAGAAGAACGAGAAGAAGAAGGGAGGACATACTTACTAGGGGCAAAATTATCTCATTTAAATTTTACGGATATTTCATTTTCAGAAATGGTTTCCTTGTCGATATCAAGGATAACGAAAAAGAAACATAACAGAAAATCTAACAGTAAGTGTTTATATCCATCGATGGCGACAAAGTGCAGTATCGAAACTATTTCTATCGATTGACTCTTTACATATTTTATCATACACGAATGTCATTATTGGTACCATTATTGGTAGCGCAGCATAGCTATAACATTACTGTACTCCAGAGCCGTTAAAAAAAAATTACAGCTCGAACATTTCCAGGCGATTTTCGCAAGTCCTTGTTCTCTCAGACTGTTGTCTGTGTAGATCCATTTGCCTTTTCATACCCGCTTCTCATTTTTGTAGGTATATCTCCTATCAATAACCCACCACTGTTTGCTGTCATTGGAGGCGTGCTCGACTTGCTCATTCCCTCCACCATATTTCGTTCTTTCCAACACTGCGGAAACCCAAAGAGTGTAGCTCCTGAAGGGAAACATGCGGTACTTCCCCTAGATAAACATTCTATTGTGTATGGCTAGCATACCTTTTGCTTGTCTCAGAGAAACACTGAGAGAAAAGAAAGAAAGAGAGAAAGAAAAGAAAGAAAAGAAAGAAAGTAGAAAGAGAGAAAGAAAGAAAGAACGAAAGAAAGAAAGAAAAAAGAAAGAAAGAAAGAAAGAAAGAAAGAGAAATACAAGTAAGTGTTCACAGCATTCAATCTCATAACTGACTTTAGGGTATGCCAGGAAAGAGGTGGAGAGAGGGAGTGGGGGATGGGGAGCAGGAAGAGCGCTAGTATCAGTCCAAATGTTATATGTTGTTGTACCCATTCATAACATTTTTCAAGATCGTTTACTTCCTGACGTCGTCAATGATATTATTATAGACATGAGACACGATTTCAGTCGTAGAACAAATGGTAGAACAAATATCACGCAGAGGTGATTCGGGTGGTGGCGCTTCTCTAAAAATAATAACAAAAACAACAACAACAAAAAACAGATTAGATGGCAAAGATCCCAATATTTTTTTAGATTTTTTATTTATTTCTTATCCTGTATATACAAATCTATGTATATATATGTATCGCAGCGTACAAAAACACATATTGTATGTGTTCACATTTAGGCGGGCGCTGTGATTTTTTTCTGTGGCAACATTCCATTAGTATCAGATCGTGACCATGTACATGTAGACAACAGAACTCCCAGGTCTGAAATGTCGGCACAAACCAGGAAGTTAAAACACAATTCCTGCTGGATATGCTGGATTTGATAAGAACAATTACGGATCAATATAATATGTAATATCTGAGACAGATCTCGTTCAGCATGACCTCAGCATGAAACAAACGTTCAAGTTAACCAGAATGTTACCTTGAACGAAAGCGTCTGTGGTTCTTATGAACAAAATGATTACGAAATTATGAAAATAGCCGCAGTCGTAATTACATATCATGTGCCCCCCCCCCCCCCCCCCCACTTTCCCCTCCACAAAAAAAAGGGTGGTTGGGGAGGGGGTGGGGGGAGAGGAAGGGAAGGGTAAAATGTTGAATTTCATCGTACGTACTTACCGCTTGAGAAAAGCGCCTTCAGGAAGTTGAAAGACGTATACATATTGTAACTGCCTACCGCTGTGCTCGTGCACCGTATGAAAGTCGGCATTACCACATCACTCCGGGCCTATAAAACTATGAGATATTCAATGATATAACATGCCGTTACGTTCTGTATACGTCTTTCATCCTCATGGTAGGAGGTATCTCGAATGATATAAGATCAACAAAGAGACAACAGAAATCTTTTGCTCTAGTAGCAAAGGAGCAAAAGAAAAATATGTGCACACCAAACTTAAGCTTCAGTACATGTGATAAAGGAAGAAAACTGCGGGCTGAAAGTGATACAAATCAATCGACTGAGTGTCTTACCGGTGAGCGAGTGCGTTTTTGAGTCTTATGTTTTGTATGACACCAGAAAGGTAGGCAGGGAACGAACACTGGAATTTTTTTTTTTCCAGAGTATTCACAAGGCGGATCATATTAAAAGTCGCTGGATGACCAGGTTCATGCTCGGAATAGAATCCCAAATGTTAATCTCAGGGTGGCCACGACCGTGAGGTCAGTGAGCATTCCAAAACTGGGTCACATCGGAGCTTTTCATCCTCAAGATCTTATCCTTTTCATCCTCAAGATCTTATCCCACATATCGACATAATCTTGAACTCTGGATGTGTCAGCAAGAACTGCCAGGTTGTCCATATCTTTTTATGATGACATTTCAATTTCATGTACAAGAAATGACAGCTTATATTTTAGCGTGATACTATAACAATACAAGGTTGCCATACTGTGCGCTATTTGGAAGGGAAGTTAAAAGCAAAGTATGATGAGCGAGTGTTTGGCCAGGAAACCATTGATGAATGTTCTTGCTATCCTTATCATTGTAGTTGTTGTGTTGCCCTTGTTGTTATTTCATGTGAATGTGCCGAGGATGAAGTTTTATCGTCAATCTCACATTTTAAGGGTTATTCTAGATAAATACGCAATATGTCGAACCCAACTGAAGTGTTACTAACTCACACTGTATGAGCTACAGGCGAGTTCTGAGCGATTCAGGAGGGTGGGGGAGGTGGGGGAGTCTGCCGGGGGGGGGGGGGCATTCTCCGAGGGAGTGGTAAACTGTCTGGGGATGGACGAATGCCGTGTGAAAGATAGCCCCACAGTGATATGTAAAACTGGTGGGAAGAAAATAAAAGTAAATGATCGGGTAGTATAGTAGAGATTCCCAACTTTGTAGTCCGTTTCATTCCTTGCAACTTTTTGAAAGTAATTGATTCTTTCTGTCCTTGTCTTCTCCCCAAAGTGTTGTCAGTAATCCATACTTCATGTCCAACACTTTTTGTGCTTCTCCTTCTTCTTTCATGTGCAATTCTTCTTCTGCTTCTTCTTCTTTTCCTCCTAGACTTCGTTTAGAGTGCTCGAAGAGCATTATTTTTAAATTAAAAAATAATAGAAACAGACAATGCTGGACAGATACCCTGAACATAATGCAATAACGTCATTATTATTTTGTTTCTCATCCTACCCATCTGAAGAGATCCTTTAGATAGTCTCAAGAAGCAAAAGAAAAAGACTGCATTCAAACAACACAACTTTTTACGAATCCTCAAAGGCGCCATAAAGTTGGACTGAAATATAACCCTGGAGTTGAATTTCCCTTCCAGGTTGAGAACCCTTCTACTGCAGGAATCGGTGGAGGTGATTTCAAGGGGAGTTTAGAACCGGGTCGACAAAGTAGGTGAGGTTAATGAGGGTGGACACCGCTCGGATGGGCGCTCGGATAAGATAACTTGGGTGCCGTCAGCAAGGTTTCAGTTGTTCCGTGAAGGTGCTAGACTCCAACCGGACAAGCCTATCTGTTTTGACGAGTGATGCTCCTATTGAGAGCTGAGCGAGAAAGAGTGGAGGAAAGAACAACAACAAAACGGACTATTCCAGAGATACAGCATGGGGACTGATGCCTGACTTCTGACCTCTGTGTGAAAGGAGACTGGTGGAGTGAACAATTGGGTAAGGCAGGTATGGCAATAGTGTGGGTGGGACATAGAATTATCAGAAGGAGAAAAATAGAAAACAAAAAGGAAAAGCAAAGCAATGAGCGAGGAAAGGAGTAGAAAGAAACAGACAAGAGATAAAACATGGGGGGAAAGAAAGAATTCAATGAAAAAAGTAACATTTACAAGAGAGGAGGTCAGAGGCGGAAGGGAATGTAAGACAGACAGAGAGAGAGAGAGAAAGGAGAACAATGATAGATGATGAATAGGACTGAATAAATTTGAAATGAAAAAGAATTTTAAAAACAACAGAAAATGGCCGTAGAAAGAAAGAATGAAAGAATGAACGAAAGCAAGAAAAGAAAGAAAGAAAAATGAAAGAACGCCTAGTTTTCAACCGGTTTCTGCAAGTTTCTTTAGCAGCAACTCGTGGGGCGCCGTTGTCTGGTCAAGAAATCCTTCATTACGTGATACTCATTCCTCTCTGCGACCTAACGGTTGCCCTACCTGAGAATCACTGCTGGTATATGTGTCGATTTGACATCCGTCAAAATCGCATACAGCACTTCAAAGGCTCATCAAATTGACAGAGCTAATGGAGAACGCAGGCAACAGACGAGAAGATCAACGGTATAGATCTAGTACCTCGATCTTCCATTTGAAATTCTCAATTAGATTCTATGAAACTCATACTTTAATAACACAAGAGGATGGATGGATGGATGGATGGCTGGATGGATGGATGGAAGGATGGAAGGATGGATGGATGGATGGATGGATGGATGGATGGATGGATGGATGGATGGATGGATGGATGGAAGGAAGGATGGACGGACGGACGGACGGACTGACGGATGGACGGACGGATGGATAGATGGATGGATGGATGGATAGATGGATGGATGGATGGATGGATGGATAAATGGATAGACAAATGGAAAATTGGGTGGATGTGTGAGGTAGGAAAAGAAAGTGACGTATACATCAAGATAACCTCCATCAGGAGGTTGAAAGACGCAAATAGAACGTAACGAACGACGTACACAAATCAGATTAATTATCTGATACGGGTACTGCTGCAATAAAGAGCCACATGGAGATAGGAAATGTCATCTGTTTGCATAGTCTGCACAACTTTATAAAAAAAAAAGATCATGAAGAAAAGATTAGCGCTGTCTTTCGACATAGTTAACATCATTATAGTCAGAAAATTAATGTGAGAGAGAGAGAGAATAACTCATGAACAAAAAAGATAAATACAACTTAAATGTAAGGCCATGGAAGATCCCATCTGTATAAATAAATCTTCCTGCCCATTATTAAGTTAGTGTCTTCATATACCTGTCACTCCATTTTACTCAATGACAGCTTAACATTCATAGACAGATAATTCACGAAAGCGCTTATTGATATAATTTACTGCCAGCCCAGGAGTTCTTTGTTGTTTTGTTTATCACAGCTAACGCAATCTGGCGCGGCGGCGTATTTCACTTCCTCGTGCACCTAGTAAATTCTTTAGATTCTTCACTGTGGGGTCTAAATCAAATCAAGAACTTCCTTGTTTCCAGAATACACTGGATGGATATAACAAACGATAAAACTGTAGTCTTGTTTTTCTTTCCCAATGTGTGTGCTATAGAATATCCTCAGTAAGTCTGCTCAGGTAAATCTGCCATAAGACATAAGATGTCAAATATTGAAGTCTCTTGCTATCGTTAGCATTACACTAAGACAATGAAACTACAGTTCGCAACTCTGTGAAAACATAATGTTGTGTTCGTTGACTGGCACGTAGACAATAAATCTTAATTACCCGATTCAATGAGATATTCGTAAACAGAATTGCTATTAGGAGGACAAGCATACGCGCTTCGTGGTTAATGATTTTGAGACTGATTTTAACTAGGATGTTATCAAATATGACTTTGCTTAGGAAAAAGTGCACCTGATTCTTGCCAAAAGTTACGTACATAGTCACCGATCACATCTTTTTCTACCAAGCACCTAGATCTTCCTCCATTTGTATAGTAACATCAGGCGATGGGTTCGGGAAGAAACAAAAAACAAAAACAAAACAAACAAAAAAATAAAGAAGAAATCATAAACTTCCTATTTCTCAGCTCCCATTCCCTCATAGATTTCTGATCCTTAAAGAAACGAGCAAAAAGGCTGGTTTGGATTTGGTCCCAACAGGCAAAAACACTATTACGCATTATTTTCAGAGAGAGAAAAACGACAACATAAACCAGGAACAACAATCCAACTATATCAGATCATGAATTCTTAGAAACTGCTTTCTTTTAGGCAGAGATCATGCGGGTTCATATGACCCCGTGCTATTTCGTGGATACGACTCTTAACTCATAACTATTGTTCAGACCCACACTAAGCACATCACGAGTATCCTCTTCCGTGAAATTAATTAAAATGAGGATGTTGCCTTCATTTTTACTTCCCCATCAACTTCCAACTTCTAACTCTAATTTTCCCTCAATATTCTTCCACATTATATCTTTATCTTTATATCACATTTTCATTACAACAAAAACAACCTAAATTGTTAGAGCTAAACTTCCCAAAGCACATTTTAGCTAATGTTCTTCATTAATTATAAATTTTCATGATTCATGTAGTACAAAATGTTGTGGGTTTTTTTTCAATGTTTTCAGTACAAAACAGATCCGGAGTGAATCGCAACAGGTCTATTTTCTCTTCTAAAACCATATTATAATAATATGAGTTGCCATTTACTTGTGTGAATGCTCCGGCTTGTATATTCACATCACTTCATCTACAGTTTGAGTGACTGTGGTACATACTGCACTTCATAAAGCTCATGGAGCTCATTTGTGTAGAATACGATGACATTTTCCTTTAGCTGCACATCTGAAAGCAGGGTTCACAATTAACAAAAAGATGAGTGTAAGGAAGATAATAATATACAGTCTTTAGAACTGCAACACGTTGCAGGTCATTTCTTCAAGTCCCCTCGCAAATACTACAGATCCGTGAATGGATCTAGCTAAACCTTTGTGTGTACTGAAGCCGACGAATGATAAGGTTAAAAGTGTCTTATCACTCACTTCATGAATCTGTGTCGTTCTTCGAAATTATTACACAGAACGGCTTTTCGTATCTTCTTGATCTCGGTCGAGAACTAGAACTACGGTTATCATGGTCATGTTTTCTCATTATTACTATTCTTCCCGGATATACATGTAGATGATTCATAATGTTATATGCTGAATATCCTGTTTGCCCTTAATAGCAGACGGAGATTCACTCAATGCTAAATGGCTTTGAGTGTTTGACGGATTCCTATGGCTGAACAACCATGCATTGGTTAACAAATGAACAGACTTTGAAGACCAGTGGTGTGGAAATGACGTGCAAGCATTTGCCCTGATTTTAGTAAAACTATAGGGATCTCACAAGCGACACATGTGGGATACTTGATAGTTATTATGTTGGATAAGACAAGTGTAGCAAATGCATTGGCTATAACTTCTCTGAATGGAAGCAGCCTACAAGAAGTGGAATGACTGACCACATAGAACTGAGCATACTACGAACACTTCTATTTCTCACACACACAAAAAAAGAGCCTGCTCGCATTTACTGTCATTAGGATAATCAGCTCAGAACGTTATGACGAATGTCACACATGATTCCAACTGATTTACAGACATTATCGTAGAAAGGGGGAGGGGGAGGGAGAAAAATGACCGATAATCCTTTTTAGCGTCACCAGGAATATTTTCAGATAATGAAGTTCAAATTTTTAGAGCCGGCTACAATAATGTTTGTTTTGCAAAGGTACACAATTTCAAGCCCGTTGTTCAACATTGAACAGTTAATAAGATGAATGAGTTTACAGACTGGAGAGACCATAAAATGAAGGTACACGAATTTGGTTATGAAAGGGTGAAATCACACAGAGCATAATGTGTAGATGACTGCATGTGCATTACACATGAAAGACTAGCAAACGGGTGAGGGGAAAGGGGAGAAAACAGACGTCAATACACAGAGGTGTACTGATAGCCGTTACGCTTAGGTAGTACACAGGCTAGGGCAAGTCGGCAAGCCCATATGTCAATACTGTATCCTGGAGAAACACACAGGTACACTGAGATCAGATCCTGCGAGTCAGCAGTCGCGAGGAGAAAGCTGCAGTTATCTAAGCGGGCACATTACATCACCCCTCAAAGAATCTTGGTGGCATTCTAAAGAGAAGGATTGGCCGTGTGTGTGTGTGTGTGTGGGGGGGGGGGGGGGGGGGGGGGGGGGGGAGGGGAAAAA
>JBCEWB010923393.1:0-15537 GCA_039654565.1 Peronia peronii
TATATTTGTTTTGTTTTTTTGTTTTTTTTGTATCGCTGATCTGCATTCATGTATCAACATACAGAGAAATGATTAACTTCAGTATGCAAATGCCACTATGTCATTTGATGCAGTTTATTGCTATTGCTTTGACAGGAAAAGCAAACTAGCATAGCTGATGTCACCGGTGGTATTCACATCTTCAGTTATCAAGCTTGATTACATCGTTTATTTTTTACTTTACTTCTTAAGGATTTGACACATATAGTGAGCTCATGATAGCTCATAATGCCTCGTAATTTATAAATGGTTGTGGGCATTTATTATTGTGCCAGGCATTTATTAAGATAGTGATGAATCCAAGTTGTTCAAGTAGAATTTTGAAAATGGGAGACTGGCATGACAGATATTTTCTTAAGTGTCATGGAACTTCACTGTGTTTGGTTTTCAAACCCACTTTAGGCTGTTGATATTTTGTGAATATGTTTTCTGATCTTCATAAAATGATAACAACAAGATAATCGGTAAGAAATGCATTCAACTGCTATCTCCAAAATTTTATATTATCTTATTTATATATATAAGATAAGATGTGCAGACGTTTTTAATTCATATTTCATAGAGATAAGTTTTTAAATTAAAACTCAGACCTGCGTTGTTATTTTTCTTTCTTTTGGCCACTGTTTTTTTATTCCTTTCACTATACCGTCAGACAGTTGATTTTTAAACACGTAAACTTTGAATAAAAAGCTAAGCATTTGGAAATGTTTCGTGGCGTAGTTTTTGCCGCAGTTCAAACTGACAATGAAAATGATTTCATTTCTAATTTAAATCATTCATTCAGTGTCATGAAGAATCTTTTCTCTATGCTGATACTGACGCTGTCTGTCTTGTCTTCTCTCTCGTAAATACTACATCAAAGCGGTGATGGATGTATCTTTACATTGTTACTGTCCTTTGCTCCTCTTCTTTTTCCTCTTTCCTTTTTTTTTTTTTTTGAAATGAAATATAAATATTTTTTTGATTTTCTTTTTTTTTTTTAATTTCGTGGTATATTGTATTTTTTCCTGGCATATGTGCCAGATATTGTAAAAAATTACAACTGAATAAAAGTCATGTTGAAATAGTTCTTATTTTTGTCAGTTTCATTTTTTTAAATTTCCATTTGTTTTTGTTTGAAATACAATGACATATATTTTGTTCATTTGCGTCTTAATTCACCTGTGGAAACTGCATGATGGAATCAATGAGAAAAACACCTTAAGGATAAATAAATACATTGTAGATATATAACTATGAGATTATCTTGCCAATATACATTTGAAGAATAGCCAGTTATTTCTATCATAGCAAATAAAAGAAAGTATAGCTGTCTTCAATGTCATCCTAAAAATGATATCTATTCAAGCTACAGTGAGTTTTCCTGCACAGCTACAAAGTTTCCCATTTATGTCGAGTTTTGCATGAACTATCTATCTCCACAAGTTCAACAAACAAAATTTAAGATCTTTTATTCATGCTTGCAGGTTTGAAATTTATAACCATGACTGTTCATCTTTCTCCAATTCTATTTGTCAATTTTACATTCTTTGCATACATGCAATATAAGACTAAATGCTTTTCCTCCACAAAATCTAAAATAAAAAAGTCATAGACCTGAACAGAACTTAATCAAAAGCAATTAAATATTATTGATACATATATTTATGCGCATATTATTCTTACAGATTCTGGGTAATTTGAAATTGTTTACTACTTCTATAGGACTCAAAATGTGACAATGAAATAAAACTGAACTTACAACTGAACCACACAGATGAAAAAAGAATTTATTGTAACTGACAGCAAAAACATTCCCTATATATCCATGACAGTCAATTTTAAAGACCACAAAATGCAACCAAAAAACATGCAGTATTATTTGTAAACAGAGGGCAAAAGTTAGTTTAGGAGTACAGTAATAAACAGACGAGCATGAAACAAATCTTGTGTTCATATAGGACGCCCTGGGTCAATTCTCAATTTCCTGGGACAAAATACTCTGACCAGCAATATGTTTCTGTCTGCCTTAGTCTGATTTTAAGAGCTATCATCAGAGACAAAAAAAAAACCTGATTTCCCTGTAGATTCCACATTTATGGAACCTGAAAAGTAAATACATTTTGAAAAATACAATTTCTCCGATGGGTTCGCTTTTTCAGATTCCACCGAGGCGGCCGGGACATCAATTTCTCATCTTTTGTGTTAAATTTTTAAAAATCAAACTTGGTTGAATGCAAACATGCTGTAATGATGTAAGAATCAAGAATTTATGGTAAACTTTGTCACATTTATTTAAATCTTGAGCATGTTTCATTTACTATGCACTTAGATTTAATTACCATGCATTGTTCTTCTAATAATTACTGTCCCCACCCCAACTCACATATGCTGACATATTATGGTGGCTATTTCCTCAAAAATCACCCAAAATTATGTAAACGTATGGCATTTATACACTGATAATTCATTTAACAATCATGTGTCCAATATCCGTAGATCTACAGTGAATCCAAAACTTTCACAAATATATAATAGGTACTAAATCATTCAACAAAGATTTTAAATAAAGACGAGTGTCATTTTCTACGGTTGATTATGAGCAAAATTGTACTGCTAATTTCACTGGTCAATCCAATAAATCTAGAAGAACAAGCACTACACATAAATGTACACACAATGATATTGTTTTTCTCACTTTTAGTGAAAATATTGTCAAATCACCTCATGACTGGTGAAAAAAAAAAATAAAGTTGCTCATAGTCATAGTACATGTTTTTCAGCTGTTGGACTGTTGTTGTTGTGTTTTTCCGAGAGATGAGAAGCCAAGCAGGTCATTTGCTGAGATGGGGTTTTATGTGTGAGTGACGGCTATCACTGAGGCACAAAGTCGTCCACATTCACTACCCAGGATAGCATTCTGCAGGATATTTCAGTTACAACTATAGATAAAAAAGTTCTATGATAATATCCTTTTTATTTGTCATGATATTTTCATAAACCATACATAAAACCATAAAAGAGAAACCATACATATTTACTTTACGTGCACGTATATTTCCGTAATATGATATGCTTTTTCTATTGCCCAGTCCCGTTGTGATGTTTGATGTTCTTAGAGCTTCTGTCCTTTTCGGCGCAGTCTCTTGCGTTTTGGCATTTTGGACTCTTGTCTTTGTAGCTTTGTAGAGTGTAGTTGTTAGCGCCGCTGTCCACTTTCCTGTCCATGCCTTTGCACTGGCCGTGGTTTGCAGTACTGCACTGACCAGTAATCTCGCTGTCCCGACCCCACCATGTGTGGGGCCCAGATGTGGCTTGCGCAGTCCCATTGTCTGAGAACTCATTTCACATTTTGCAATGTCAGTTCTTATTCAGAAACACATCTGTGAGTCTCTGAAAAGGGCCTAGTGTGATAGTCAATTGAGGCATTTTTCAGTAAACAAAACTCAGTACAGAGCATACCATATAAATAAATAATGTCACTTTAGCTCAAGCAAATAAAATACACAAGAGGTGGAAATTTGATAACCATAAATGTTCACACAAACCGCTGGAGAAAAATCATAAAAATCATGTTTCCCCTTTCACATTTCCAAGCGGTGGTTGACCTCTTTTATTTTATTTTTTTGTTTTTTTTTCAGCTTTTCATTTACTGATTCTCTGATCACAAAGATTTGTTAAACATATACAATTTAATAAAGAACAGCAGTGAACAGTGAGTATATAGTAAAATATACTGAACAAACATGCCAACAAACAAATAAATAAAGCTGACTGTGGGATAGTAAAGGTAAGGAAAGACAATAAATATTAAACAAGGAATAAATATTAAACAAACAATATGTAGTCTACACAAATGAAGACAAAAATGATATATAAAAACATTACACAGTATATCACATTGTGAAACACTGCAGTCATAATGCATATAATTATGTATAACATTACGTACATACCAGCAGGGAGGCTTTCAATCAAGATTAAACATAAACGCATTAATATACATGCTGATGTAGAAATAAACATTGCTCTTGTCTAGGCCAGCTACAAGTTATGTAATTGTAGACACATCGTCCCTGAAATGCTCTAAAAACAGAAGTTCAGAGAAGACAAATTTTACAGGACACAGAAAACAATTTTAAAATTTTGAAATCTATATTATATAAACTCAAGGCATTTTTTGCGTGTTTTATATAGTTTAGTCTAAACTTCCAAAATTTGTCAATACAAGTATAACGTTTTTTTGTGTCTGTAAAATTTGTCTCTGTGAAATTCCACGATAAGAGAGTTTCAGGTAGACCGCTGTCATGGTTCCAACTTTCTTATTAATATGCCTTAAATTGACAGTTTTTTTAAACAGAATCAAAGATCTATGATGTTACTGTAAAAATGGCAGCTCAATACAAAATTCAGAAAACTTGAAAGGTCTGACCGCAAAACACAAATTAGGTGCCATTTTTAAAATTTCAAAGACGGGTACAAGAGCTGATACATATGTGAGTTATATGACTGCTTTGCAAAATGCTGTATATGTCCAATGGCATCAAAGATTAGAGTACTTTGGTCTTGCACCCAGGGCAAATGAGTCGGAAGTTGCCCCAGATAATCATGAGTTGCAGCTGTTTTTAACTATTTTCCGACTCAGATATCAAACTTCTTTTTTTCAGATTAAAAAAGGTTAAATTTTCGTTTTGAGAAAAAAAAGAAAAATTTTGGTACAGTAGTCTCTGCCTAAGAAGTCGGTCATCTGGAGACAAAAAAAGCGGGCTCTTAGGCAAACGGGTTCTTAGGGGATTGAAAAGTTACGCAACCTGTCTGATCATAGATTGTCTTCCCCACTATGATTAGTTGATCGTTACCATTAGTTAAAGATTTATCTATGTGAAAAAGTACAGCCTTCTTCCCTGTGTGTTTGTTATAATTAGATATAGCAATTCCTGATCTTTTTTAGCATATAGTTACACCAATACTGCTCAGCGTTCAAACGCCGTGTGAGTTTTCACATAACGCTATCACTGTTGAAAACATGATATTGCTATGCTACCCCGCGGATAGTTGCACGAGTGTCCCAAGTGTTTAAAGACCGACTGAAGAAGCAGAACAGCTGACCAGCCAGGAGGCTAAACTTACTCCTTCTTATCCACAAAGCCAATTACAGGTGCTGTTCCACGTGTTGTCAAACAAAGAAATGGTTACGCAATTAACATCGTAGCTTGATAATGCAGTCATACATCAACCATCACTTCTATTCCTTTGTCTACCTGTTCTCTCCACCCCTGTCCCCATTTTACTGCATATCTAGCACTGTGCGTTTCTACTCAAGTGGACAGTATGATATGGAATTATACCATAAGTACTCAGGTGTCTTGGCCCGACACCGGGCTCTTAGGCGGATTTTTTTATTTGGGAGCACCCGGAGCAGGTTCTTAGAGGGGCAAATTATGAGGAAAAATTCCATTTCGCAGCAGAGGTAGGTTCTTAGGCGGACCGGGCTTTTAGGTGGATCAGGCTCTTAGGTGGAGACCACTGTATCTGAGTCGGAAAATAGTTAAAAAAACGGCTGTAACTCATAATCACCGGGCACGACTTCTCACTCATTTGCCCTGGGCACAAGATACATGTTTTGCAAAATGTGTTTATTTGGAACAAAAAATAATATCTTTTTCAAAAGAACAAAACTGAACTTTTTCTCATTTTGTGGTCAAACCCATCATGTTTCTATAGTCTGCCTTGTTCTGATGCTAGTCATGATATTTTCGTTTATATATCAAGAAAGTATATCTTAATATATTGTGTTTCATCAAATGAATGAAATTTCCTTTCAAGGACAAAGTTTATCTTATTTCAACTTTATATGTCATTCATTACCAGAAAGATCTATATGGTATGACTGGGATCACCACTCATTAGCATATAATGTCATGGTATGTATGGGACATGTTTAGATCTTTACAGTCAAATGACTTAGAGATGCTGTCTAATATTACTATAGCCTTAGTTTTAAATGAATAGACAACAACATCAAAAACAAAAACAAACAAACAAAAATACACTAAAGAATCTAACAAAACCTGCTAAAATTTATTCATATCACCATAACAGGGCAACTTATCACAGAATTCAGCACAGAAATATCAAACTTTTCTGTTCTTAACTGGAAACCTACACCCAGAAACAATGGTTCTGAATAAATCTGGCATCCCATCTTACCAAACAATAACTGTAAAACAGATGAATCTCAGCCATATAAGACAGGGGTTGCCAAACATTAATTTAGTGTTCCATAGAGAAAAGAAAACAAAAACAGTGAACTTATATGAACAAAAAGTCTTTGACATACATATTTATGCCAAAATACAAATTGAAATAAATAATGCCATTAACTCACATACTATCACATGTAATACCTAATGAAATATGCACAAACAAATAGACTATTTCAATGCACAATGTTATACATTACATCATAGAAGGGAGAGGAGGGGAGGGATGGGTGATAAAGAAAACAGAAGGTAAGACTGTTGCAAAATGCACAAAAACAAGCATTACTAACTGATGGCCATGTGTTAAGCCTGAGCGTGTCACAGAAAACTGCTATAGGGTTAGCATTTCTGTCCCTTGGCCCATCAGAATGAGTCATAATTCACTGGACTCAAACAGAGGAATTGGGAGTTGAATGTGATGATGGTGATCTGACAGTGATGTTTTATATGGCAGAAACACAGAAACCTCTGAGTAAGAAGATACTGCTCTAAGAGACTGATATAACGGGATGTTGTGAGATGAATATATATACATAATAGATTGTAAAGTGCTTAGAGCCTGTAATGTAAGGGGATAAGCGATATATAAATGCTGTCTATTATTATTATTATTACTAATATTCAGATTTATGTGTTAGACTAATCATTTCTGCAGAATTTTCTCCTGATTTTGGCTGATGCTGAGACGTCACTGGCTGTCTCTTCAATCTGCAATATCTGTGACTACAGTCAACAGAGCTCAAAACCTTTTGCACCATATAGAAGTGTATGAACTAAGGTCTGTCATGACTCAATTTGGTGAGAAAACTGACATGTGACATTTTGACTGGCTGGAAGACATAATATAGCGTTGTTTGGTCATGCTCAAGAAATGACAGGACAGACCTGAATGGTGGTGTTGGGTGCATATATGTCATTAACTCTGGGATAGATTATATAGGAAGTAATTCATATGTGCAAACTATAATGAGCAACTCTTTGAGCTGACTGGGTAACTGTGCAACTTCTGGGCTTAACTTCATTTAGCATTGAACATGAGAATATGTACAAGCATTTTATATATGAAACCTCAGTTCATCACACTAATTTAGCAAGGAGCCACAGGATCCTTAATGATCAAAAGCAATGAAGTGACATGACTTACTGAGATGGTTGTGATTCCCCAGGTGGTTGAAAGGCAAACATTAGAATGTAATGTAAAAGAATTCAAACAATTTTTGTGACAATCATTTCAATCATCTAACTGAAGAAATCCTCTCAGGAAAAAGTAAAAAAAGACCTTTATGCCATTCAGTTTCTTCAGGTATTCAGGCTGTACATTATTCTTTGTTACTGGTATCATAGCAGCCATTGATAATATGGCAAAAAAGAAAAAAGGTGCCAAAAAATATTTTTTCTTTTACAAATTAGGATTGTTGCCTAAGTCTGCAGTACACAAAAAATATTTGTCAGCTATGTAAATAAACAGACTTATGGTGGGTTTTGTTATCGATTTAGAAACTAAAAATCACAGTAAATAGGTTTCACATTCATTAAAACAAAAAATGTTCATATACTCATTGACAGTGAACAACATAGACAAAGCACCTTACAGCTATTCAATTTTTCAGTAAAAAGAGATCTGACTAAAAGATGAACCATCAAATTAAGTTGAACTCTCAAAAAACAAAAAAAATTACATTTATACTTTTAACATCTTTGGGACATTAACCTGTAGAGATACTGTGAAATATACACAATTTCTGGTCAGTATTTGCATGGCAGAGCCTTATTGTCAAGTCTGAAGGAAGTTCTCCACTCCTTTGCATCCAATTAAATTCAGGAACTTTCCAGGTATTAATTAACATTTCCAAATGTTTTTCAGGCTTTCCTGAAATTTTAAAATCTAAGGGCTTTTCCAGGGTCTCTGAAATTACTGGGTGCACTGAATCCTTCCTAACTGTTTGTTTCATCAGCCAGGATACATATCATAATGTTTGGATCATGCATAGCTTTTGTATGTTTTTACAGTCAGTCCTCAAACATTTTCATATTTTCCTGACATTTTCGACAATAAGTTTCAGTTACTACAAACTACCATGACTGTGGTAAGACCAGACTGTATAAAACAAGACTTGTAATTCATGAGCTATGGTATCTATTGCACATACTGCCCTAGTGATCATAATCATCATCTCAGACTGTCTCCTAACGCAGCATTCAAAAGCATTCTTCAATAATCTAAAACTAATGAGTCAGACTGCTAAATCTTTGAGTCAAGATATACAGTGATGTGCTCTGAAAATACATAACTTATTGATGACAATTTTAGGTTAAAAGAAAAAAAAGAAATAACAACAACAGCAACCTCCAATAGATTACTCAACAGAGCTCACAACATGTATTTTACTAAATATCCTTAACCTGACTGGAAATAAGAGTGCAGTGTTTGTTATCTGCTGAGACATCCCTCAATTGAGGAGACTAAATGAAATGACAGACCTTTCATTGCATAAATCAACTGTCCTTTTTCCGTGAAAAATCTTTGGCATATAAAAAAAAAAAATTGACTGCTATATGTGTTGTTATCCACTTTCATTCATGAAAATTGCACATTACCAGTTTGAAACAACATGTACATGTACAAACTTCAATGACCCCAAAAAGTGGAAAGAAAATGTCCCTTTCAAATAATCAACACCACAATGTCCAGATTGTGCATTCCTAAGATATTAGTTCTGTGCATCATCATCTGGTTCGCTGTCCGTTAGAGTATCAATAGTGGACACGGACATGGCTCCAGAACTAGCCGTTCCTGTTGGTGTGCTGACTTCTCCTAAATTGTCTGAATAGATACTCGGCTGAAATCTGGTGCCAACAGAGGCCACATTATCTCCTTTGAGGCCAAGTGTGTTATACAGTGGGGAATTTGACATATTATTGTTTGTGATAGGTAAACCGGTGATGTCATAATCTCCATACAAACTGCTGTTGAATCCTGCTGGACTTTCTGCCTTTTCCGACTGACTTGAAATAAAACCAGACTCAACATTAGCATCCAAACTCGAGGACAAGTTGTCATTTTCAAAGTCCTCATCAAACCAAGATGACTGTTGGTTATTTCTTGTTTTCTTGGGGATTCCAAATGGGTGAAGACCTAGTGAGGAACCGATGTTCAATTTGTTTTCAGTGGAATCTTCATCATCATCCCACAGGCTTTTGAAAGACTTCTTAGCCTTTGGAGAATTTCTGACTGGTTTTTTGTTGTCGTCATCATCCAAACCAGCAAACAATTCCATCATGCCCTCCTTTTTTCTCTCTTCTTGTTTTTCTAACTCCTCATCACCGTTAGCATCAACAATGAAAAATTTCTCCTCGCCATCATCATCTTCATCCTCTCTCCATTTGTTCTTGATTTTCATGAAAGACTTAGACAGCTTTGAGGACTCTGAGGACGAGCGTTTAGCAGCTCCCAGAGTTGTGGTTGTTGTATCCAAATCTGCTTTTTGATTTTCTTCATCTGGAGTTTTGATAGGGGACAAGGATGCAGCATTCTCTGCCAGTATCACATAAGCAGGTTTTGATACCTCTTGACCTTGCAATAAGTGACTAACAATCAAAGAATCTAAAAAAGACAAAGAGTAGTCAATGCCTGATTTCTCTGGCTGAAACATTATTTCAAATCTTGCGGTTAGATCCTCAGGATAGTGAATAATTTCCTCAAGTTCGTCCAAGGCTCGATAGATTGATGCGTCTTTTATAATCTGCTGTACTTTGACTTTGTCCAACCATTCCTTAACACTCACAACATTCAGGCAACCTGCCAGAACTAACTTTAAAACTGTGTCCAGACAGCTGCACTGTAAACTGGACAGTTCATCTTTGTCATTGTACTCATGCCCTTTCTTAGGATTTGCTGGTGGCCGTATTATTATAGTTTGCTTCAAGGCAGAATTTTGCATTTCTGCAGATATGAAAAACCTTTCAGCTGTGGTAAGAAACAATGCTTCGGGTAATTTGTTGCTGATTATTGGTGCCAGAACTCCCAATATTTGTAAAGACAACATGATCACTGGTTGGGTAGATTCTTTTTTGTTTAGTACTTGAAGCAGAGTGGTTGTCAAATTGTCTATGGATTCTTCCGAAACTGCCTCAATTTTGCTGGACAACAGCTCTACTCGTTCCAGCACTTGGTTCATAAATGCTTGTCTCACATTCCATTCAACAGAGAATTCCAAAAGACTCAAGTAAGTATTAATGTACCAATCAATATCTATCATCAGTCTCTCCGCCACATCACTGATCATTTGTAAAATGTCATTCATGAACACTCTGTCATGTGTTTTCCGAGCCTGATCAAACAACCGACCACAAATTGCTTTCACATTGGCTCTGTTGGCCATAGCATGGAGGAGTTGTGTTGTTCTGACTTGAATCGCTGTGTCCTCATCACTAAGACACTCAATAACTGCCATCTGATGCTGAGCAGCATAGGAAGATTTGACTCGAGAAAGAGATATCAACAATCCTAATCCTTGATACTTCATTCCATTGCTGGCATCACTTGACAGTAACTTCCCTATACAACGAGAGCACAATTGCAACAGCTGTTCATTGGCATGGATTTTGGTGGCTGTGGAAACACTTTCCACTAAAATTGCCAGTGAAACTGGTTCTGTCACTTTAGTCTTTTCTATAAGATTTTGAAGCACCGGAGCAGTTTGTTCACTTATATGGAGGTCCACAGCTCCTAGACATCCTAGAATTTTCAGGAGACTGATCTGAAGCCATGGCAATGGAACCATGTGGTAGTAGTAATTGGTACCAAAACCTCTCTGATTTATTTGTTGGAGTATATGGAGGAAGCTATGAGCAAGGCCAGTATATTTTGCAGGATTTTCATTGACGAGAATGAGAAAGATGTTCACTGCAGCATTCAAACTTCCTGGATCTCTGTTTGTTAGTGACACATTTAACTTGCTCAAGGAAGGTTGAAGAAGGGCAGGCGCACATTGATAAAATGCTCTGAAGCAATGTAAAGCCTTCTCTCTCACCAACTCATGATTGTGCGACAGCTTTGGTATCACTTCAGGTAAAATGTATGGTATGGTTTCTTCTCCCACAAGCTCACCAGCCACAAGTAGTGCAATGCAGTTGTCTCCTATGTTCGAGCTCTTGAGGTCTCGTAAAAGCGTTCCCATCATAAGTAAAACCATCTCATGATGACGATGAAGGATGAGGCAGCTCAAGAGATACCCTAATCTCCTGTCATAGCCTCTCCCTTGGTTTCCCAGTTTTAGTGCATGAATTGCAATGAAAGTAATGTTGTATCCAAGCAAATGGCAGAATAAGGCTTTGGTAAAAGAATTCCTGACCAGCCATGAGGATGCAGTCAGGTCAACTTGCTTCAGTTTTTCTTGTAAATCAGCAAGTTCAGCTTGAACAATGGCAGCTTCGTGAGACTTTGATTTTGCTCGATGGACAAGTTTCATGAAATTCTGAACATCTTGACTTGGGAGCTGGTGATTGGTGGGTTTAGCTGACTTCCCTCCAATCAATCCCTGAGTCAGCAGTTTAGGAAGTGAAGCTAATGTTTTCTCCATTATTTGACTCATGATGATATGATAAAGCACTTCTGCATGACACAGATCACTAACTTCATTTTGCTGGTGAAGATTATCATCTTGCGAAATTTGGAACAGTTCATTCAGTCCATTTCCCCTGAGGAAAGAAACAATTCTTAGAGGAAACTGAAAATATTTTTTAAAAATTGATGAAAAAAAAATATAGGCCTATATAGATCTATATATATAAAAACAACTGATAGATGACTCTGAGAAAAACTATATAGGCCTATGTTCCTCCTAAAAATTCTACTAGACAAATGAGCCATGGCTACAACCCCAGTCTAACAGCATTTGTGGGAACATTGCTTTTTGACTGAATTAGTGATATTTTACGACTGAGGGAATTTGAGGAATGGTTTGGCAGATAAATGAATCCATTTTTTTTTTTGGGGTATATGTCCTCTCTGTAACCTGAAATCATTAAAGCGATAGATAAGTATGAAAATAAACATACAGATCTATAGTCTTATAGATCTAATCTAGATCTAGATCTATGTATCTTTGCTTCTGGGGCCATAATAACATTAATAACCGTCATGGCATCTGGAAGCGAGGTAAAAGTATGTGAAACACTAGATCTAGATGCATCTTATGATTTGTTTAATCTTCATTTATTACCTGCCGAGAATCAAATCACGACCTGGCCATATTGTGGTGTTAACCCAAGTCAATACAGACGTCTCCTATTGAGTCAATTCCACAAGAGACAATTGAGATTCCTCGATTGTAATGCGTACGGCTGTAATGACTTGTTTACCTCTGAAACCATTCACTCAGTGAGTGACATCCCTTGAACCAGGCTATCTGTGGTCAAGCTAAATCACGGGCACGACCATTTACCCAAATCTAACGCACACTTTCTTCAAGGTGTATATTATATAACCCATGAAAAACTTTTGCTCAGCCATCAGTTTTTCCATATATCAATTTATTTTTCATTAGAAATTTTGTAGGGCAGAAAATTCTGTGAAGGATTTGTGACTTTGAAACTCATTTTGATATTTATATCCAAAAACAGTCAACGTGCAGGACCTCAGTTGTTCACCACATAGTATAATTGTACGGAGTGAGTACCACAGGTTACGGGTTAGCAACGTAAAAACTGTCCCCTTTGTTACATTGGCAGCGCTCGTACAGTGAAACGAAAGATTTCGTGCGTGTTCCAAGACTGAGCGAGCAGACGATCAACTTGAGCCGCGTGAGGCGAGAAGTTGAGGTGGGAGTAGATGAGGAATACGCTCGTGAGTGAGCTGGCCTGCTTATGTGATTATGATGCGTTGTGTCCCTTACGTTAGACTATTCCAAAGTAGAATGAGGTGAGGGATTTAAATGCAACATATTTATGTTGTCGTTTACGGCAGTAGATCAAGAAACCGATGTGAGGCGAATTCAATTCATTGGAGTAAGTGAATGAACAAGAATCTGAGACAGAGGGGAGGCTCTTGTCTCAGTCTTTCAATCGTTGTCAACGGAGAGACGTCATGCCAAGTTGGAGACCAAACTGCCTCAGAGGATCCATTTATAATGGTGAGTTCTATTTGATTTTCAACGTTTTCTCCTTATGGACCATACCCTACTGATTATAAACCAAGAAGAACGAAAAAATTGTTTCCTTGTTCTGGAATCTAGATCTAAATCACATGCAACTAGATCTAGATCCACATCAGAATGTGTTTATATCAAAGAACGTCAAGGTAAGATGGTAGAACTATCAGCAGACGGCAATAATGACAATCAATGTCAAAGTTTCAAACTTTGTTTGAAGTTAATTGCCATTCTATAAATATCTAATTTCTGACTCAATAGAACCGTTTATAATATAGATCTAACTTACAACTTTCACCATGTCCTAAATAAAGAGATATGAAGCTGGAGAAGTCAAATTCAGATACTGAATATTTCTTCAGGAAACCTTTCAACTAGACATTAGATCTAATTAGGGATTTGTTAAGGCATAGTTATGTAATAATGCTGAAAAAAAGTTTTTACGGAAACTTTTCATCAAACATAGATCTACTTTTTAAAAAAATTTTGCACAAACTTGGATGCATAATAATGATAGTGTAGGAATAGAGAAAATGAAATTTTTGTTTTATCTCTAGATTGATCAATATAATACAGTTACTGTTCTTTTCAGTAATTTTCAGGTATCTCATGCACATTTCTGTGTTGATATAAGAATACTTTAGTTTCAAAATAATGCCAATTTGCTAATGTTTATTATATTATCATCCTCTTGGTTTTGTAAATTTCACATATCAGCAGCAATGGATGCTCAGATATCAATATGCTGTTTTTTGTCACAAAGAACTGAGAAACAAATCTGATGTGTAAAAAAAAATTTAAAAGAAAATGTGGATAGGTAGGCACATCATGCTGCTGCCTTGCAAAGCAGAGCTGTAAGGGGTTTGAAAAAAGGAAAGAGGAGTTTGACTGCGTTTGGAATAGGCAGAAACAAGAAAGTCTGTTCATTACTTGTTAGGCCAGATGAATGAAAACATAAATGTTGTATAGAGATTGTTAAAAAAAAATTGTTTATAAAATATAAATGTTCATGATTTGATGAAAATAATTGGGTGCTCATGATGACTCAATTAATTTGCCTCAGTTGATATTTAGAGAGACATTTAGTGATGCACAAAATACTTGAAACTGCATTTGTGTGGTTCACCTGTGATACCCAGTTTGAGAACATAAATCACTGATTCATGATTTCACCAAACCGTTTGTTTCGAGTGGCTGAAAGCTTTTGTCTGCTAAGCTAATCCTAATTTGCTGAATGCAGGGACTGTTACAACCAAATGTTTCAGACAGACAGCAGCTGTTGCTTCGAGCCCAGTGTTTGTCCCATTCTTCATAATCTCTCAAGAAAACCCATCCTCCTCCACCTCCCCCTCCCTTCCTTCCCATCTCTCCCCCATAGTAATAAACTGTGCACAGTGTAAGTGATGGTTATCTAAGGGTTCAAAAGGCTCAGTGCTATTTAATATTGTATGCTTGACTGTCACTGAGTCATCTTATCATGAATTGAAACACATTCACAGTTTGGGTTTTGTATGTTTTCATCAATCTACTTATATTGATCTATTTATTGTCTATCTCTTTGTCAGTCAGTCTGTCTGTTGATTTTCCTTGATTCTGTCTGTTTTTCTCCCCCCCCCCCTCCCCCCCCCCCCCTCTTCTTCGCCTCTCACCCTCATTTCCGTCTCGTTCCCTCTTTTCTGTTTCATTCCTTGAGTTTCCTGTTTTCTCTCAATCCCCAATAATATTCCTCTGATTTCTTTTAGTCTCATTTTCTCCGGCTCTCTTTTGCTACATCTTTACTTCGTCTCCGCCTTGCTTTCAAACTCCCTTTCTTCCCCCCCCCCCCTTTTTTTTTCCTCTATACCTCTGTCTCTCTCTCTCTCTCTTGTACTTCTCCCCATGCGCGGTAACTGAGTGAGGCGGCTGACACACTGTCTTGTCTTTCCGACGTCATTGTGAGCACAAAGTCGTGCTAGTGTCACGGCATAGATAACAGATGATTTTCTATCTATCTATCTATCTATCTGTCTATCTATCTATCTATTAAATTCTATCTATCTGTCTATCTATCTATCTATCTATCTATCTATCTATCTATCTATCTATCTATCTATCTGTCTGTCTGT
>JBCEWB010923504.1:0-15537 GCA_039654565.1 Peronia peronii
TCTTTGAAGGTGGCGAAAACGCGTCCTTTCGCTATGACTGAACTCAAACAATGATCATCGGTCTGAGCTGGTTTTCACTCCACCGGAGTCAGCCGTGATCTAAAAAATAGCCTCCGTGTCCCAATATACACAGGAGACTAACCGGACACGTGTCCGTATAGTCACTATAGTGACTCTGTCTCCGAAAACATGTCTACAACAAAAGCGATAGACACAATGTGCCCCATAGCAAAGAATCATTTTACTATAGATCTACAACATACTGATATCGGTGGCCGTTGCCCATAGGGTGAATTTTGTGCCGGAGTAGACTGCGGCTGATCTGATGCCATGTTTCAACTGGAGTCGGTTTGCTGCAAGTTTGTTTACGTTCTGAAGGTCGCGGTTCTCACTCGCTGGCAGCTACTAGCAGTAGAAAAATTGCAAGAATGACAGCAGTCCAATGATGTTTTCGTATCAATAATAAAAGCTTTTTCTATACCTTAAATTGTGATCAAATTCGCATTCGTTTTACTATAAGATTTGTAGCAAGGAACAATTTCTATAAAAGATAGAAGAGAGGTCTTTTCTACGACTGATTTCTTAAATGGGTTCTGTTGCAGCAAAATAAAATAGCGAAGAAGTGGCTGGATGACTTGGGATCTGCCCAAAAAGTTTTCCTTCGGAAAGCTGTGAAGTGGGTGTAAAATTAAAATAAAATCCAGGCCAAATGTCTCATTTGATATCAAGATTGACACTTCTCAAAGCGGCGCTGAAATATTTAGATCAAAACGCCCCCCAGAATGTCGAAAATATCAAACGTGACGCCTCAAAGTACATAGATTCTGATGTTAAGGTGAGCTGTCAGAATGAATTAGATCTAGATCTAAGTAAATCTAGATCTAGATCTAGATCTAGATTCTAGTTACATGTACTTTATAACACGAGGTGCTTAGCGCTGATTCAGTTTGACACCGCAAAGGCATATTGAGCCAGACTAATTATCATTATTATTCATGAGCTGATTTACAGTTTCATTCCATTTGCTCGTACTACAGCTGCAATGCTCCTTCCTTCCAGTCCACAAGAGCCCTCAGTAAGTTACAGTGTAAGAAGAGTAGGCCTAAATTTTACATTGACTCATACCATCAGTATTATCTAGCATTGTCAAGGTTGTTCACATATACGAAAAAAACTCCATGTTTGGAGTACTTTCTCTCAGTTATTACTATATGTAATTGGACATGCATGATGATACTCAGAAAATCAATGAAAGTTGTCTGTCTACCAATGAAAAATTACATGGAGATGAAAGAGCAGCAGAGGCATACTTTGATCAGATTTGGAAAAAAATGCATTATTCTGCTGTCAGAAAAATGGTTAAAGTTAATTTCCTATGTTTCTCATGTTTATAAATAGGTTAACTAAATGTATTTGATACAAACAAGATACATGTATAAGAATTGGAAAATACTCAAATTTGCACTGGCAGTTGTTTTTATGTCTCATTAGGGTTTGGTCTGCAAGTTCAACATTAATATTGATCTTGGTCATGTAATGGAACAAAATGGTGAGTTTTCTTGCCCAGAAATGAAAAATTCATCTTTTCATTCAAATTTAGGGGGTGAATGAGGTATTTTGATGTCTGTTACATCACCAAGGAATTTTTTCTCACATGCTGATTTGTGTATATGCTCTGAACATGACGGGCAGGCCTTGACAAATTGACATGCCCACACCATATAAACAAACCCACTTGCGAGTGATTTTTCCTCTGTCATGTGACCAATCTCAAAATACCTCATTTGTTTAATATTATTTATTTGTGGCTTTTGTAAATGAGGTTTTCATGATAATTTTTTCTAAATCATTCACAACAGCGTAACTTTTTCCTATGTCCTGTTATAAGAGTTTAGGTGCAGAGAGGAGGATGTTTAGGCAACTAGAAGGATAAAGTGTTCTCTTGTCATGTGTTAGATGACAGATAAATGGAAGATCAATGGTAATGTCACATTGTTTTTTAGTGTTTCATTTTTTATCCCACAATTTTATTTCGTTCTCAAGATATGCTAAAATCTCGATGTATTATTGTCTGTCTTGTAGCAGACCTTGGTGCAAATATTCTGGTGATGCCTTTGGAAAGTGCAAGCATATTTCAGGAGGTAATTTCATTTTGGTTAGATTAAGGTGTAGGTGATTTATTGCTACCAGTTATTTGGAATCTCTTTTGAAACACAAACAAAGGTTTAGAAAGCAATGACCACATGTACCTGCTAACTCAGATATCTCAGCCAGGTTTCATACAATTGATGATACCCCTAAAGATAGGATTTTAGCTTACTTTATCTTTGTTGTTGTTGTTTTATTTTTTGTTTGTTTGTTTGTTGTCGTTTTTATTTCGAGAAAGAAACAGGATTATAACTTCCAATTATATTTTACGGTTTTTGTTTCAATATGGAATAGTATTTGTGAAATGATTAACTTTTTGGCCAGCTTCATCTCCACTATAATCAATTCAGGAAAAGAAAATTAACCACTTCACTGCTAACAACAGCACAAGATACGTCCAAAAAGTGGTCTCTCCTGTGTTGAAAGACTTGGACCCCTTCCCCTTTGATCTGATCCGTTGACCAGTGAGCGGCATTTCGTGTCTACATGCAGAATCTTATGAAAGAGGTGAAGGGCGAATGATTACAAGTTTACTGAGCATTGAGAGCCCAGTATCCTCTGCTTGTTTATGTACCAATTACCAACATTGAATAACAGTTGGCGCTTCTGACTGCTTGCGGGAAAGTACAGGACGGGCGCCGGTTGGCTCGCTCACAGTAAGCAGGACTGATTGCAGGTGGGAGTTAATAATGGTCAAGACTGAACGTATTCCCGATGCTTAGCACAGAATTGCAAAATTGGTGTAGAAGTGAAATGTATCTCTATGAATTTTTCTCTACCTCTCACTCTTTTCTTATCTTTCTCTTGCATTTCTTGTGTTCATTCTGGATTTTTTTTTCTGTTCCCATCTCATTTCTCACCCAAACCAGGTCATATCTCAATTTTGTCAGGACCATCGCCTTCTGCCACAGAACATCACTATGTCACAGGTTTGTGCCAGGTTAAGGATAACTCAGTTCCCCTCAGATTCTCACAGGTAACTATTTAATTTCATCATAATTACCATCATCATTTTTTTTTGTTACATTAAATGCTTTCATGTTCTTTATTCTGTAATACAGAATGCCAACTGGCAATTTATGTAACTCCCCAATCCGAACATACAACAGAATGCTCAGCCTAATTTTTCAACTTTCTCTCAAGGTTTTTTTTTATCTGGAAACATCACCATCAGCATCATCAATATAACATCATTCTCAAGAAAGAGATTGTCATTTGGATATGATGTTCACATGGATATTTTCCACAAATGTCAAGTCTGCAAAAAAAAAAAATGCTGATTTATGTAATGTGCAGATATTACCTGCATTAGTTTTCTCCTAAAATTTTTCTCATCATTTTCATGCATTTTTATCTATTAATGATCTCTCAAACCCTGCGTTGTCTAAATCAAAATCCATCTGCTTTATCTTACTCTGTGTCCATGAAAGATGTCACAAATTTTGCTGAAATGTGTAAGTCTGCAGATTGTCAGTGTAGCAGACCTCACCAAATACATGAACTATAAAGGTTTTGTCAGACTTGTGGGATTAGTGACTGGCATGTCAGCCCCTGCCAAATACACGTAAGTCATTTCTGGAGACCCAATCTACTATCTCTCTCACATATATACCAATTATATTTTTCTAGAAAATCAGCTCCTACAAATATAATTTACATATTTACAATAAAACAAAAAAAATTATTGTACAGGGATATAATATATTTTATAACTAACAAACATTCCTGTCCTTTAGTGACGGTACTTAGAAAAGTGTACATTATCTCCTATGTGTAACAACTAGTCTACAAAACAACTCTGGTGAAAAAAATTTTAGATTTTTTCCTAAGGGACTTACTTAATTCTGTTTCTGTTTGCTTTTTTCATATTAGCCAGAGCACAAAATATGTCTGTCCACATGAGACTTGTGAGGGACACACAGGGAACCACTTCATCAGGATGCACACCCCTGGCGCATCAGAACGAAAGACTGTCAGGTCAAGGATGACACCATTGGCCAGTGCATGAGTAGAACTTTGCTATGTTGACATCAAAATGTGGGCCTCTCACTAATGGCAAAGCTCTGTGTAAAAGATGAAAGGCTCAGGCAGTGGAAAGATTAAACTCCTTTGACAATTGTATTCATATTTGGATTTGAACTAGCTGAAATTCAAGAAATATAAAATGTGACTTGAAAAGCTCTTTATGCTAATGAGGTACCTAAGTTTTACCTAATGAGATATAAATCTAAAGTTAATAGTACAAGCTTTTAATATAGTTTACATGTAAACCTAGCATATGTAGAATTAAAATTATTTATTGTGGTATAAACGTAGAGTTGTTTCAAAATCTGATGGATAATATCATTTTCCACCTTCAGAAATGACTTTACCTGCATCTTTTGTGCCACAATTCTAGAGGAGATGAAGTCTCAGCGAACTTTATCAGGTATGGCATGATGTACATTCAGAATGTTTTTTAATGATGCAATCTGTTTTTAAATTTGTACATGTAAAAAAATAATTTTTAACTTTGCGAGAATGTCATGATGAATGTCATGATTCATCTCAAGACATCATCCTTGAATCTGGTTGGAAGAGGAGAGGTGGTCAGCTTGTTTGATGAATGAACTTAGCAACACATGTATCCTTTTGTCTTTGTTTATCCATGTTGAAGTTAAACAATATGTTTGAATTATTTGGTAGACTTGCTTTTTTGATGGGTTTACAGAATGAGATTGTCTCAGCAGCAGTATTTTGTCTTACCTATACATAATTGTCTCATAGCCAGTCAAAGTGAATTTGTTGATTATCACCAGACTGAATCATTACTATCATGTAAACTCATTATTCATACTATTTCACATGGTCAAAAAGATTTTGAGCTACCTTGACTGTAGCCACAGATATTGCAAATTGAATAGACAGGAGGTGACCCCTAAGCAGGACCAAGTAAAATTAGGAGGAAAATCAGCAACAATAAACAGTTCAGCACACATCTAAATATTCACTTCAATAGATTCTGATTTATTTAAAATCTGTCCAAAAAAGCAATATTTTCCTATTCAGAGATGAGTGTTTTTTTTCTGTTTCTGCAATATAACATCATCAGTATCAGAGCACCTTCACAACATTCAACCCCTGATGTCTCTGTTCGAGTCCAATGACTTATGACTCATTTTGATTGGTTGTGAGATATTTAAATGACTATGCCATAGGTTCAGATGCCATTAGAATCCTCCTGGAAAATGCAATATTGGAATATGAAAGGCTTATTTGTGTCACTGCAGACAAAATCATCACAGAAGTTATCCCCATACGTCTTGAAAGTTGTGGACAGAGAGAGGTCATAGACCATGGACGACAGCTGCAGGCAGTGCCTGTCTTGGTGAGAGGTCAGTCTTTATTCAGCCACAGGGAAGGGGTTCCCTTCCATCTAAACATGGCCATTCAACCTTATTCCTAAGTGTAAATATAATGCCATAACTTTAACCATATTCTGATCCCAATCTCAAGCTACATTTCTAGCCTAAGTATAAATTAGGAAGTACATGTAGATAACAGACATGCAGTGGTTAAAAATACACATAGATGTACAGACATGCAATGGTTAAATCGAGATAACCTCCACCAGTAGGTTGAAAGACGTGTATAGAACGTAATGGTTAAAAATATGCATTATGATCAACAATATCATATGATGTCCCATTATGTGGTTCTGGCAAGCACAATTCTCTGCCACATACATTGTCATATTAGAGTTGTCATTTGCATCACACACTGTCTGTGCTTGAACATACAGGAATTTTATATCGCATTTCCTTTTTTCTTTTCCCGATACACTGTTTTGCTCTTTCTCTTTTTGTCTTACTTTCCTGACAAATCAGATGCAGAGATTGAGTTTAATAGAATATAACTTAGAATTTGTCTTGTGATAGTTACTTAGAAATAATTATATAATTACTATTACATTTATTTTCTTTGTGATCTTCTTTTGCATGAATGAAATTAAAAAGTGTTGAAGAGAATGTGAAATCCTTCTTGTGTGTGCATTTAGAAGTTTTACTATCCGTGTTTCAGATGAACTCATCAATGCTGTGGAACTTGGGAATGCATATGAGATTGTAGGAATATGTTGCACAGATGTACATGGGGAAGACATCACTATGACACTTGAGGTAACTCTGAGTCCACCATTAGAACGAAAACATAAAAGCATTGTTAAATATGCATGGAAATTTATTAGCCAGAATCAAGTGTCGTGTGAATCAGAATCAACAGCATCTGTAACTGCAGTTTCGAAAAATTTCATGAATACATCAACGCTCCTTGATTTTAATATTGTTTGTCCTTGGTGAAGCCAGGGACCAGATGAAGAATAGAAATGACTATTTTTCAAAATATATTATCTCAGTATAGGCCTCAGATCGACAAGACATTCATCACCAGTGATTTGAGAACAAATTTCAACCATATATAAAGTTTTCTTAAAGTTTAATTTTGTCATCTACAACTTTTTTGTTAATTAATGCAAATAGTAAATTTGATGATAATTTATAATGTGAATTATTTTGTATAACTATAATTGAGGAGTTGCAATTGATGAAGACAGAGACTTGTAGAGACAGATCTTTTCCTTGTGTAAGAGATATTAAATCATTTACTGACTGCAGAGTTATCTGTTCCGTTTTCAAGGCTAACAATGTCATTTTGGTAAGTTCATCAGTTAAGTTCCTTGATTGATTTGTCCAGTTTCTTGTGTTTTTGTTGACTGTTTATGACAAAGGATTTTACACGATCTCAAAAGATTGGCTTTGCTTGATAAGGCTTTTTAAAAATGTTTTTGCTATTTTATCACATATTTAAAACAAAAATAAAACTGAAAATTTATCCTAAATTATAATGGAGTTCACCTTTGTTCTTATGTAAATAAGGACAGGTGATCACCAATTTCTTTTTGTTGTAATCCTGTCATAAATAAGCAAAATCAGATTGTTTCCATCATCAAATAAGAAAAAATTGCTACTGTTTCATCATAAAATGATAAACATCTCTATTGTTTTATCACAAATCAAGAAAAAATCTCTATCTTTTGTCTATGAATCCCTGGTGGTGACCAATTATTATTCCTAGTTTTGATATGATTATGCATAAAGAAGGAATTTTTGAGTATATATAACAGGTGGAGTCTACATAAAGAAGCTATTTATCTTGTGCTTTCAGTTGCAGAGATATCTGCCTCCACAAATGGAGTATCTGCCGAGTGCTTTACAAGAGATTTATGACAGTATGTCTCCCTGTATTTCTTTCTCACAGAGTGTATAATCTACTCAGTCTAGAGAGCTTGTTGTGATTTCCCAGATACTGGATATTTTAGCTTTGTCAATACCAATCTTTCATTTTCCAACATCTGGATACCCATGATTTATCTGCTGTCAAAATACAAACAGAAGTATGTCCAAAAAAGAGTTATATCACAGATAAGATAAAGATTATGTGAAACAGAACAGGAACCACAAGTCTGGCTGGAGCAAAATATACTCTCTTAGAAGAAATCTGCTGAAAATAAGAAGACTGCTGCTTAAAAGTTTGATATTTTCTACACACTGTCATTTATTTGCCCTTATATAATGGGATACCATAAAGTTCAAAGCACCACACATACAGTCTTGCAAATAGATGTGAAGTTCTATGTCAGTGACTAAAGATTGCTGGCTCTTAGTTTATGCTCTTTTTTTTTAAATCTGTGAATTTTCAGATTGTATAAAGTCTCCATGGAGCTTCCCTCTCAATGTGGCTTATAGATTTGGAGGTGAAGGCAGATAGATGAGAAAACTTTGTATATCATAAACATGTGAACATCGGAAATGAACAAAATCAAGAGATAACTGATTACTTTAACTTAGCCTATACTTATATAGCCAAATTATTTAGACTTATAGGTTTTCATATAGTACAACGATTTCACCAAAGGTGAACATCAGTCACTGTTTTATCATAAAATATAATTCTTCAAGCCCAGTGTTTGTAAATATTGAAAGGAATGTAATAATGATGAATTATTATATGCTCCAAGTTACATTTCACCAATTATGTATGTATTTTGAATAAAAAGGGGTAAAATGTCAAAATAAATGTTTTTTTGTTTACACAGATGCAATTGCTCCTGGAGGAGTGATGATAAAATTGCGACTTATATTGCTGATGAGCCTAGTTCTCGATCCAAAGGTATTACTCTTTTTTTTTTGTGTTTTTTCACTCAGTGCACTTAGAATCTTAAATAAGTCTAACCTTTGCCTTTTGCTAACTCATAAATGCCAGTTTACTATAATAAGACAAAACTGTTTATTTCTATAACATTATTTATAATTTTGCTCTTTTTTCTAGCTTTTATGTGACTGTATATGTATGGATGTATATATGTGTGTGCATTTTTAGGATACTTGGTTTCAATCATTTCTGTGACCTTAATATTGCTCAAGATTATATTTGCTATACAGTCCCCTTTCACCACATAGAAGTCAATGTTAAATTTGCCACTGTCTGTCTGTTTGACATTTTGTATACCTATTACTGCTCAATATAGGATGAGCATGTTTGATACATTATATACCTCATACTGCTCAATATAGGATGAGCATGTGAAACATGCATATGTCCAGTCCCATGAATGACTGACTTTTATACTATACTATGGGGTTTTCGAGCATAACCAGTAGTTTTTAGGCAAAGGGCTTACAAGTGCTATGATCAGTTTTATGTGCAAAGATATAATATATTTTGGCTTTATGGAATTAATATTAATATGTCACGGCCTAGTAGTCTGCCCTTCAGACTCAGAATCAATCAGATGTTGCTGGTTTTGAATCTTAACGGGGACTGATAACCTGATCTTGGGGAAGACAATTTTCATACATTTCATGTCTTGACCTAGATTAAAACGTTTGTCTTCACTATAGGCTGATTAGCAATTGAGAACAAAACAGGCAGAGGACTACCTTATATGTTTTCCAGGAAGTTGAAAATATATGAGTGTTTCCAGTGGATCTGTGTAGGAATAACAGATTATAAGGCACTTATATATGGGAAGAAGTATTATGTAAATACCATATGCTATTATATTATTATTCTGTGATGAAATAAGCTCAATTAATCCTACAAGTGTGAGGGAACAGATCTACACACAGATGTTTTCACAATACTGTGCATTTGAGTTACTATCTAGAAAGTATTCATAATTACAGTAGCCAAATATTTGTCTCATAAGGTCAATAGGCCTAATCTGGCACTAACTTGAACATGAACAAGCATCCCAGTAGAAAGACTGGAATGTCAGTATTTTTTACTGACATTTGTGAGGTCAAGTTTTCCCCAATAGGAAAAATTCCTGCACATTCTGTGTCTGGGTGAAGAGATTCACCTGGCCCAGTCCCTGATGACCTATGCCCGCCAGTTTGCTGTCCGAGACTTCCCAGCTTCGCAGATCAGCCCACTCAATGGAAAAGTGGTGGCTGACAAGTACACATGGGCTCCTTATTTCATTCAGTGTAAGTTTTTTGTGCAGACACTTCCATGGATTTTTTGGTTTTCACCATGTATGAAATCTTTTAATCCTAGAATTATCTCAGTCTTTCCTGAATATTTATGTATCTGATGCTTAATAGAGAAATGGGCAAAAAGTTTAAATTTTGTTTGTACTTTGGATCGCATAAGAATATCTCCACCTACTCTTGAAAGAGTGGTAGACTCACAGACTCATACACTGATTTTTTGAAATACTTTGATTGAACAAGATTGATAGCACACCAACCCAGCATAATTGACCTTAGACTCAGAACTCAACTGTGAGCAGTAGGTCCAGACGGCTTTAAAATGGCCCAGCATACCACTGAACTTAAGTTTGCTGTTTATTAGTGACTGATGCATTGAACTGAATCAGCCAGCTGTCAGAATGAAACATGCCTAGAAGTGCTTTTTTTTTTTTTGTCCTCTAAATGTAATGTTGCCATTCTCTTTCAATAGGTGGCTCACTGGTTCTGTCCTCTGGAGGAGTTTGTGCCATAGGAGATGTGACAGGGTGGAGGAAGGCTGCTCAGGAACAAATTCAAGGAGGTAATTAACTTATGTATGTTATCTGCCAGCTGGGTGCCGGTAAGCAATTGTCGCTGGTGAATGTTGAATTGCCTTTAATCTTTGTTGTAAAAGGTAAACCTTGCTCCTGTTTTCTCGACCTCTTCTCCTTCTCTTTTCTCAACTTCCTGTGTAAGAAATCAGATATTTCAACCATTTGTCTCTTCTCCAAGAAAAAGGTGAGCCAAGTTACGGCCTGGATTTCTGAAATTGTTAACTTGAAGGTAAGCAGATTTCTGATGGCAATTGTAAAAGGAAATTGACCTGGGTACCTGGATTGGTTGAATTAAAAGAATATCTGGATCTCTCACTCAGCATTGTTAAAAGATTTTAGGATCCTAGAAAGTTATCTTCATCCTTTTTAGAATTAGCATGGTAAAGTTTACTTGTTTCTTTTAGTTCTGACCAGCAGTAAAATTTTCCTGGGCCTGGCATCCAAACAAGTGGGGGGTCTCTCCCAGCAAGTTACAACGTCCTTACGCAGCCAGATCTGGGGGAGCTACAACCCTGTGAGTTCCGGAGTTAAAGTGGCAACTCAGACAGAGGATATATTGGGGAACTGCGGCACAGGGGATCTCACCAAAAGATTCTTAGAGTAAGGAAATATTTATATGACTACATCTGCTCTTGAAAGTTATACCTTTATGGTTCCCTTTAAAATTGGTACTTCTTTAAAACACATTTCTATAACCCAGCTAGACACAGATAGTGTTTTCAGGTGTGTACTGATTGATGAAGTCATGTTCTGATTCATTGTTTTTTCAACAGCACTCAGTTGTCACAGTTAGCCTATTAGAATTGTGAAGTCCATAACCTGAATTTAATTCTAACATGATGAACATTTACTCAGAGAATTAAATTTTGCGGAGAAAAGAGCCACACCTGTGATTCTCAGCATTGAAACTAAAATTATATGAACACATTGCACATTTAACTTGGCGTGGCTTGTGATGCATATCTAGATCCCTCAAAAAGCAGAAGTTTAATCCTTCTTTTCATATCTTTTCAGTAATGGTTGGCTTTGTAATGACCAATCAGTCAGTTTCCATATTTGATCTATTGACTTCTGCTGATAGCATTTACCAGATGTGAGAATTCTGTTACAAACACAGATGTGTTTAAAAGTATCATTGGCAGTATTACTGCAGGGATTCAGTCACATGTGAAACAAGTCTTTTGTTTCTAGTGCCTTCAGTTACATTTGCTTCCTGGATTCTGGTGACTCTGTGACACAAAGTGAAACTCTGACCGAAACAACTAGCCATACTCTTATATCATGGTGTGAGCCAGAGATTGATGGAAGTACATCAGCTGGACTGGATGCAAATGATCTTGAACGGGTAACTACAATATTTATCACTTCATTTTCTTCCATCACCTACTTAACAATAGAAGGCCTTATTAGAGCAGAGGTCTTATTTATGTTAGTGCCAGCGATAGTTAGGTAATCACTTCATTAAGCAAAATTTTGGCTTCTCTGCCCACTGAATGAATATTTAAAAGTCTGATTGTCTTTAATATTTAATTTTTTTTTTAGTTATATGGTACAGTGAGCATCATCATGAACATACTGTGTCCTTGACTAGTGCTTCTCACTAAACCTTAGAGAAAATAAAGACAGTAATTTTCATCAATTATTACTTTTTTACAATTTTCTGTAGGCAGAGGATATTTTACAAACTCACTATAGATAATAGATGTGGCACTCTTTCGTTTCTCTTCCTTATCCAAGAAGACTAGATGCTGATACTCAGCCCAAAGATACATTATTTTCATCAATTTATTTTTAGTTTAACGACAAGATTTATACCACTACCAAGATACTTTGTTGAATGGAAAATAGTGACAAAGCATGCTGCCTGTAATGTAAATTTTTTCTTTGACAAGCTTCCTCTTTTGGATGGATAATATTTATTCTATCTTATCTCATTGTGTCCTATCATAAATAACCTGTCTTGTAAAATCTTTTATGTGAGTCTACAAAGAACTTACTTTGGCATTAGGTGTAGTGTTCTTAAAATCTAAATTAATTATGTTACTTATCATGTTTTTTTTTATTCTCTGATAGTTTTTGACTTTAGCAAGACATACAGAGACTAAACTGACACCTGAGGCAGGGACTCTGATACAGAACTACTATACAGCCAGTCGCAGGGCCAGAACTTCAGGACTGAGTGGATCTGATGTTCCTCCTTCAGCTTTGTCTGCCATGTATGTAGGCAGTGGTCATGCTGTCATCCAAGAAATCTATTTCTTATTCTTTTTTTTTATTTTGATGGTGGATACATCTATTCTTTTCCATTTATATTAGAAGATATGCCAATCAGTTGTCTTGCTGACATCTGAGGAAGCTTACATATTTTCTGATCTAGTTTGTATATAATTTTATAGGCTTATATCTTTCCACATTTATCAACTGATTCTGTTCCCAACAATTTTCATGATAATCATTCCTGTGTGAGAATGATTAGGATATGCGGTATGCTCGTTTAATTTGCAGGCCTATAAGTGAATAAGAAGAATGTCATACATCTGTGATATTCTACAAAAGTTGCATTGAAGTCTTTTGTATGGATTATGCCATATAGCTCTATACTATCTCATGTATCCTCTTAGCTATTCAACATTTGTAAAAAATACAATAGTACAATAATATTCTATATGTTTGAAAAATCCTCATATGGTCTCATGCAGTACAACATCTGAACAGCACAAACCTGATACCGGGTATTTCAGTCAATTATAGTTATTATCTCTTTCTCATGAAGCCATACATATTAACCCTAGACCTGCGCACCATGTATATGTACAACATGTGAAACTCTGTCTCTTGTGCGCACCCCATATTTATACTAACTGGTCTTTTCGTGCTATGCCTGTTGCATTGCTGTGATATTTCTCTTGTAGACATAAATTAGGGTTTATTAGACCATGTTTTGTCAAAATCTCACTTGATAAGTATAGCTGCATCTAAGTCCAAGATCAATAGGCAATGATTTTTTTTTCCTAGAATAAGAGTGTGAGAAAGTCCATAGATAGAGCCAAATCCCGGCAATAGGCAACGGAAAGAGGTAAGAACAGAAATCAAAGGCCACATGGCTCACTCAAGTCCTCTCAAGTGGTCTGAAACTACTATCAAAAGAAATGATGATGCATGAGGAAAGTATCAAATACATGTAGTGTCTTTGTTTATATCATATTGAATAATAGCTTAGACTCCGCTGACCACTTGACCCATTCAACAAATTCAACAAAATGCTTAACGCCTGCGTTGTGTCACTGTGAAGCCAAGGTGGAGTCTCTGTAGTTAAAACAAGCACTCTGAGGCTAAGTACTGGTGCCGACAATCCAGATTGACAAGTTTGGCAGGGCGCACCGCAGGGCATTGCAGCCCTTAGGTAGGTCGTAGTTCTAGATTTAAGATGATGTTAAATCAGAATGTTAACTCTGTGACGTGAAGGTCTTTTTTTTTTGTTGTTTCTGTCCTCCAGTAAATCTCTGGCCATAGCTTTTGCCAAGCTGAAGCTTAAACCAGCTGTGGATGAATATGATAGTCTGATGGCAGTCTTTCTATATGAGGAAAGTATTGCTGCAAGACATGGTATGATATTCAAATGTTCATAATATAATTTTTTTGTAACTGTAACATATTTTGTCAAATGAGAAAAATTAGGTGTAAAATTATAGGAGAGCCAGACAAGAAAGAAAATTATTGAGTGGAGACTTGAGTAAAAGAGCTATCTCGGGATTGCCTCACATTCTGCAGTTTCTGCAGTAATATTCTACTTGAATGAGCACTTAGAGGAATCTGTAAATCCTGAAATCTGTCTCTTATTTGAATGAACTCTTCCAGATTTAGAAAATATCTAAGAAAGATGCTTAAATTTGGATAATTTGTCCAAGAATCTATATTATAAATCTACAACAAAACCCATAAAAGGCTCTGATGGGCTCTAAAACTGCCGAATGAATCCATCTGAAATTTGGTACACAAAATTGTTGCATAAAGATCTGTGTTTCTACTTCTATAAAGGCTTATTATGTTTGATGTTATTCTACAAAGGTGATAATAATTGAATAGTAAATTTGCGAGGGTGTTTGATCTGAATTGTACATTTCATAGAGTGACTTATTATGTTATTGTTCTTCCATTCACAGAGCATCCAAAACAACAAACAGTTCAAACAAGCACATTTTCTTTGAGTAGCATTCAATTTCATCATCTAAAATATTGATTCTCAGGGCAGTGTCAGGTTGACCTGTATTTAAAAAAATCTTTCATGAAGGCTGTGGGTTTTTTATTAATACCAGAAGAAAACCTTAGCCACAAATATAATTCTATCTCATTGACAATTCATAATAGGCAATGTTAATCACTTTACTGCCACCACAGCATGAGGCCCATTCAGGAATCAGTCTCTTGTGTGCAGAAAGACATGCTGCATTTCAGACTAACCTACCATCAACCACATCTTCTCGTGACAGGAGGTTGACACCATTATGTATAATCTTTTGATAGCCACCAAAAGCTGATCAAGTGGCGATAAGAGCCCAGTTCACGTATACAGTCTTTCTTAGTATAACATTGAATAATAGTTGATGCCTCTGATTACTTGTGGGAAAGTAAAGCACGGATGCCAGTTGGCCTGTGCATAGTAGGCAGGACAGAGTGTGAGTTGGGGTAGTAATAGACAGAGCAGGCATACTGATGTATCATACTTTTTTTAGCACAGGACTACAAACTTGGCATAGTAGTGAAGCAGTTGAATATGAAAGTGTTATGAATTTTGAACATCCTTTGATATTGCTTTTACAGACTCAAGCCCATTTCTATCTCCCTTAGACCATAACAGCAGTTATCGAAATGAAATCTAATGTATTAATTTTTCACGTTTTGCCATAAGGACCTTGTGATGAAGAAAACAGATAGAAATAGCCATCATGATATGTAGTTTGAATTAAAAGCCAGGCCGTAATCTGGATCTGCTCTAAATGTGTCTCAGGATTTTAAAAAAAAAATTATTATAACCTATCTTTGAAAAAGTATACTGAATCTGAGGGAACCATTTCAGCTTAAGGGGGTAAGCGGGTGAAAATTTCAGATTGTTATTTCACCAGACTAAGAAAAGAAACTTTGACATGTTGTTGTGTTTGACTGGGAAAGATGTTTTCACTTTCAAATGTTTTTTAAAAATGATGGTTTCCATCTTGAAAAAAACACTAATCGTAGAGTCTTAAAATTTCAAAAACTACTTTATCTACAGGGTTATTTATGGTGTC
>JBCEWB010923614.1:0-15537 GCA_039654565.1 Peronia peronii
TCTATCTATCTATCTATCTATCTATCTGTCTGTCTGTCTGTCTGTCTGTCTGTCGGTCGGTCGGTCGGTCGGTCGGTTTGTCTGTCGGTCTGTCTGTCTATCTGTTTATCTATCAATCTTTCTCTATATATATGTGTATGTATATACCTAATAATATATCCCACACATGGGAGGAAATGATTGTGCAGTAAATGGTCATTGCCGGGTTTTGCTTCGGAGTCCAGACCAACATATATATATATATATATATATATATATATGTGTGTGTGTGTATAATATATATATATAATATACATATTATTTGATGGAATTGTTTCTGATTGTTTTAGTTTTTCAGTAATTCAGGCGTGAATCTCTTGTTTACTTTAGATAACTTGTTTTAACTGATGAAAACGTGCAATTCATCCCGTGTCTGTCCTCACCTGAAGTAGCTGTCAGTGCTCTTATAGTGAATGTGGAGACCACATCCCCAAAGGTTCTATTTACTTTGGAGACAGACTACAATAATTAATATAATTTTATTTGTACTTGTGAAGTTTTTGTCTGATCGTGAGACACATCTTTCGAATTTTAGCCTCTAGAGCTTTTAAAGAAAATACGGAAAATGATGGAGCTGTCTCGTCTATTTTCAACAATGCAGAACCATTTATGACAGTTGTAGTAGAGTAAAAAAAAAAAAAACTATTGGAAACTATCTTCGATATTTGGTTTGCCGATTCACGGAAAGACTTGTAGACTATATTAAGTATTCTTTCAGTGATAACACCGATATCTACACTCTGAATTCTAGAAGATCACTTGCTAATTATTGCCATATTCGAGAACAGTTTTATTCTGCAGTGATCAAACATCTACCAAATATACCCAGTAAACCACAACTATCGCTGGAAACTTAATGCTCTTTGTTTTGGACACTCTTAGGACAACATGTGATTCTTCAAAGTTTAATCATTCCGCTATGGCCTATTCCAAAGTAATATTCATCATTAATTCTAGTATGGAAAAAAATCCTGCTTTAGTAAGCAAGTTGTTACATTTGTCATTAAAAGTTTTCAATTTTCATTTTCAATCTAGTCATAAAGATCCAAATAATAGAGTCCCAGATAAGCCTTTATGCTGAAATTATATTGCATAACTATTTTCATCACAAGTCACAAAACAGACGTTTTCAATTTATTTGTGAACTAGTATATTTTTATCTTCAATCTGTGTTGTTTGCTGTTATATGTAGATCTACGTGTAATTTATTTTAATTTGCTGATATATATTTGAAAGAGCAACGTAGCGTAATCATGCCTTAGTATTTCAGAGGCTGAGATACACTGGGGAAATTGAAACACATATTCACAAAAGAACCACCTACTTTATGATTGCTTTTCTCTCCGAATGAGCAAATCTTTGGTTTGTATCATTTCCTCCCTTGCTAGACTAACTCCGTGTAAATATTATATTAAAAGTCCATGACATTCCGCTCAACAAGGAGTAAAATGGAATACATTATTTCCATATTCTTTATCAATTCACAGGATACATTAGTGGAAGATTTCTTGATTACCGTACATCGAACATAGCTAGCAATGGTAAAGTCTGAAATGACATTATGCTTGACGGATAGTGAAAGATGAATAGGGATTCAACAGAAGAAACATCATCTTATATAGGAAATCATAATTATCTGTGAAATTGCTCATAAACCGACTCGGTATAGAATAGAGGGGATCATAATCAAGAGGAAATTTCAAACAGCTCACTCGACAACTATTTGGTGGCCAGACATTGGATCAAAAAGCCAATATTTCAGCTATGTTTGTATAGAAATAAGTCTAGGAGACTTTACCAAGCTTATAACACAAGTATGAATTTTAATTTATCCGAAAATCTTTCCACAAAGATTCACCGCGACATCCTGGACACAGTTGGGGTTGGAAACGTGGGTCCACGTAGGTGAGATGACTGACAGAATTGGATGCTAGCCTGCAATTATCACAGGAAAGTTGCAGGAGGTCATAGGAGAATGACAACTGTCATTTCCCCATTCCTGTCTTAGTGAGATCAGGAAAGAGCTGGACCGACAGACGAGTTCATAATCAGAATTATTTCTCATAATGTGATAATGATGATGACGATAGTAATGATAGTGGTACATAACGGAGAACTAAATGGGTTCGTAAATTTGGCGAGTCATATCAGTTTGTTCTATAACAAGTTCTTCATATTGTTTTCTGCTTTTTTAAAATGCATTTGATTAGTTGCTGGTAAATAGTCGTCTTAGATTTTTAGACATTCTTATACTGTGATAATAGTGGTGATGATGATGGTGATGAAGATGATGATAATAGAATTCTCTCTCCACTGCACAGTTTAACCCGGTTTCTTAATATACATAGAATTTTTTTTTTCATGATATTTTGGACAATACAGCCTCAATTGCAGAGTGAATAGCATGGGCTACTATCGGCGTGGAATTGAAAAGTCTGTGGTACGGTAGTATTTGAAATGTTGTGGAAACATGGATCTTTTGCTTTCCGAAGCATGTCGATTTTCTGCATTCTTGAGGACATGACTGTTATGTCGGGTTCTCCTACGGAAAAGACGGTACTACTTATATAATAACCCTACAGGTTAACCTCATCTTACTGATTCAATATCATCATTGTTCCCTGATCTGGCTGGCATGTGATGCTAAAGACATCAGTCCAAGATCTTCGTTCTCCTTGATCTTCTACTGTTGGCGGTCTATTTCTCGTCATTATTACCCCATTGTTGCGTAGTCCGCTTCCTCTGCGTTTGCTTTCCACTGTATCCCGGAATAAATATAATTTTTGGAACAAGTCTCACCGATTATGGGATTTTATTTCATCTTACTATTGGGGGGGGGGGGGGGGATTTTTTGGAATAGTATTGTTTTTGCCATAAAGGGCCACGTAGATAATAACCCCGTTTACTAAAATTTAACCTGATACACAAATATTGAATGGCACAGTAGGGTCAACTTTTGTCAAGTTTCCACGTCACCACTCACGCCCTGTGTGTGCTAGTTATTGGCTTGTTGCTGTTAAAAAAATGTGGCATACCCAGGTCTAAACCAAGGTAGAATCTGAAGAGTTCGGAAATATGTCGTCTAAGTAAGATAAGAGATAAGATATTGACTTTATGTATTTTCTGAAAACGAAATATTTCTCTACTCCATTAATGAGAATAACGTACATGTAACATACAGTCAGACCATGTCACATACAGATGTACTTAAATATACAGATGTACTTAAATGTCACGAACAACATCAGACCATGAGAACTTGAAAGACATACCGTTATTGAACACTGTCTATAATCTGTGCGCTGATAGGTTCTCTTCACTTCGATTCCGAGTTTGCCAGGTCTCAAATTTGATAGTTTTGCTCATTTCTGGTCTTATGGGTACGTCTTGATCACGTACATGGCAGGAGAATTTTTTTTTTTTGGTCGGTTTAGTTGTTCCGGTATTATCAGTTAATTTGCTATTCAGCAGTGTGAAAACAGCAAATAATAATAATGACCTGAAATAATAATAACAATAATAAACACTGACAATCTCAAATTAGAATTGGGACATACACATAATCGTGTGTGTACCGGCTGTTGTTGTTGTCTGTACTGTTTTTTGTTGTTTTTTTGTCGATATCTATCATTGACAGCCTTGCTAAGGTTTTATCCGTTGGTGACGTTGTAGTTGACGCTGTTGCCGTAAATGTTGTTGAAGATGCTCCTGCGGTTGTTTGTTCCCATACTGCTGGAGAGTATACTTACATCGGTTGTGAGGCGCATATTTCTTGATCTTACGGTTTGCAGAGAGACGGTCACTAAATGCGGAGGGATTGGAAATATTGGGAGATTAGAACCTGCATTTTTTTCTTCAGTGACTCAGTAGTCACTAAATATGTTCTTGGATAGGGAAGCCTGATGTACATTTTTTTTTTTCAGTGACTCAAAGGTAATTAATTTTGCTTCTTGGGTTGGGAAGCCCAACGTCTCGTCTTTTTGGATAAGGGTGAATATACACTGAAGGTCTTGTGGTACACAAATACGTTAGCATACGTTAGCAGTTTAAAATGGGATGAAAATATGCGGAGATACCGCTGTCCGGGCATAATTTCCATATTCTAATTTCTTACCCACAAACATTCTTCTCACCAAATCTGGGCACGATTTAAAGCCAAGATAATCCAACTTTGTTAGGATTGAAAGGCTGCATGTAGGTTTATAATAAACAATAAAAACGGAAGAACAAACATGGCAAAAGTCGGTAATATCCGAAACAGTAGCGCGAGCCGAAACGTCATTGGCTTTGTCTGACTATCCTTGGTCCGCGTTATGAGACATTTCAGAGATTGGGAAAACTTAGATTTGACAATTTTTCGCCTTTGTATTTCAATCCTCTAAAACCTGTGGCAGCTTTTGAAAGAGTATGACAGAATAACTATGGAGTTTATTTGAATATCAGCAGTGATTCCACAGTAAGACTCTACATATCGATCAGAGGTAAAATTCTGTGCTTTCTGGTCATCTCTTTGATAAGCAACTTAATTTTTATTTTATCTTCAGTCTTTTTTTTATTTGCTCTCTATTATCCTGTGCAATGTTTGTTACACTGGGTTGTATGTGGCTAAGAAGATATTTTTAGGGGAAGAGGGCTGGAAAGAGGAGGGGAGGGGACATTACAAGTATATTAGCCTATATGTCTTCTATGACATAGAAAATGGGAACCGCTGATCTAGGGACATGATTATTACTGTTAACTCGGTACTGGTAGAAGATGGAAGAACAAGGCCTATTCTCTAGAAATGACAGAACACATTGTCTATCCGTCAGAGGATAACTGTTGTCCGTCAGAGGATAACTGTGCCGTCCAATAAACAGCTTGGAAGATAAAGGTGATACAGGAGCACATTAGGCTGATTTAGAAAAAAAAATCGACATTATGGGTCAAGGTTGTTGTTTTACGGCTTAAAACCGCGTAAGTGTCTTACTTTCAACACTTCTTCCTCTGTGCTGGTTGAATGACCCAGATTAATCTGTTAATTGCAACTGTTGTTCCTTTTACTAAAATTTAAGTTTTGGATCTGTTTTATGCCTCAGGGCGATATTAATGAAGTTCACATAGAAAATCTGAATGAATGTAAAGGCTTTTAAAAAAAAGGGGGGGGAAGGAAGTGAGGTTGGGGGTAGGGGATGGGTAAGGAGGTTGAAAGAGGGGGGGGGGGAAGAGGGGGGGGGGTGTCTCTTACTTACTGTCTTGCGCAGATGAGCCTTCCATAAACAATTTTTATGATTGAAATATAATCCTGTAATGAAAATATTAGTAGGTCGAGTTAATCCTAGTCATTGTAAATAATCTGCAAACCAGGCAAGATTAGTGATAAATAATCATTGTTATATAGAAACGATAAATAGGAAGATCAAGATGATAAGTAGGAGGAAAAGGAGGAGGAAAGGAAGAAAAAAGAAGAGGGAAAGATTTACTATTAAGATACTATTAAGTTGGGTAGTGTATTTTTTACGTGTTCGCTTAGTATTATATAGAAAGTCTGAAACCAACATCTCGGAACGCGTATCGGTGCCTGAGCGGAGACATTGACTATTTTCCGAATGGCATACAATATTATAGGAAAATGACTCGTCTTATAATATCATTGCGTCAGGCCAAAACTCAGGTCATTTTGTAAACATAACTAAATATGGATACCTGTATATAGTAAGCCTAGTGTCCTCTAACTGCTCCTACAGACACTTGTAAAGTTAAAGTAAAAGCTTCATCACGTGAAACCTCGCGCTCGAGATAGCCGTCAGCAGGCGGCTGAGTGCAAAAAAGTCATTCCGCTCCGCGGGGGAATCACACTGACCTTTCCATACTACTACTAATTCTCTAAGACAAAGTAGCTTCTGTTTTTTTTTTCAGTCAGCGAAATTGCCTTCCCTTTTTTTTAAAACTAGACACATGAGGCAGACGAGTTTATAAGTGTTTGTGTAACAGTCTGTGTCATGAACATAGGCCAATTCAAATAAACCAGCCATTTTTTTTTCTTAGCCAAATTCTTGCTCTTGTTAGCCATGATGTGTACATCAAGCATTACGCGAGAAGGAAAATCCCTTTCTGCACTGTTTATTTGAAACATGACAAATAAAAAATCATGAAAAAAGAAAAAACAAAGATTATATTTGTGATAGGATGAAGTTTTCAACACTTTACATTGGCCATGTTCCAAATAAACAGAACATTATACTTGATCTGCCTGAAAAAGAGAACTATGATAATTTGATCGTCTGAAAAAAAAAAAAAGAAGAAGAGAAAAGGCTCATCAATTTGAATAATCCATCGTGTGCTTATGACAAAATTGTGTACACAAACATACACAAATTCATATATAGTATGTATACTTTGTTCTCCAGCTGCACCACAGCCCGATACATGCATACGTGTTGGAGAAGAGAAAGCGAAAAAGAAAAAAAAAATCTCACTAGTCTATGATTATTTCTGCTGTGAAAATGACAGACCGGTAACAACAGTAATTAGCAATGTGATTTCATGCTCTATTTTGCCACACATCTGATCTCATGGACACAAAGCAGACAAAGAGCTACTGACAGACAAAGGGCGTAAGAATAATATGTTAACAATCACTTGTTGCCGATCTACGTGATGATTTCCCTCATGTTTATATTGATCAAACCAAGCTGTGCATGACGCATTTTTGTTGCACATTTTTCCCCACCCTTATCTGAAGAGCATTTCTTTTTTCCTGTCAGCCAAGCCTTATTTCCTTTCTCCAGGAACCAGAAGTGCATGTACTCCCAGCCATTGAAAAGAGTATTGAAGAAGGAAAAAATACTTAACCCACTCTTATATTTTTGTACTTGAGATATTTGCAGCTGAAAAAAAAAATAAGGGTAGCATGAAAGTGTGTATGATTTTTATTTTTTTAAAAAATGTTTTTATTGCGGATTTCAAATAAAGTGGGAGAAATTGTTTCCTCTCTCTCTCTTTTTATATATATATATAAAACAGCAAAGAAAATGAAACAAGATATAGTGACCAATAAGATAATGATAACAAACGGAAATTACTTCTTCCTATTACCAAATTTTCAACGAGATTTGTTTAAGACGTGTATGTGTTTTGTGCGTGTGTGTATGTGTGTGTGTGTGTGTGTGTGTGTGTGTGTGTGTGTGTGTGTGTGTGTGTGTGTGTGTTTTCATTGCATCAAATACTTTGTCTCTTATTTACTATTTTTTATTTTTTTCGTAAAGAATTACCGTACCACCAATGGAAGATGTTTCTGATATTTACAGAAAGGAATTTGAAAAAGAAGCCTACAATTTTGCATTTAAAAAAGAACAAATGATTTTATTTATTTATTTTTTATTTTATTATTTTTTAATTTTTTTTTTAAACTGGAAGTTTGAGAAATAAAATAATTTTAAAAAACCCAAAACATCTGCAACCAAAGATTTCCATCAAATATCAGAAATCTAAGGTGCAGAAACTTGGAAATTCGCCTGAACTTTATGTTGGCATATTTGATATGCATTTTCAATCAAGCCAGGATAAAATTATGGACAAGAGCATAAAGCCAGATATTTTACTACATATCTTTTGAAAATGGGTCTGTTTCCATGATAACTATAATTGGGCTTGAAATGCATTTAGCCTAAGAGAAGTAAAAGTAAGTTTTCAAGGATCTAGTTCATATTTTGTGCCATTTTCACACGTTCATTAACTCAAAAGAACCAGTCAGATCTCAGATAGATTACAGATTGATCCTTTTTTTTTTTTTTTTTTTTTGCGTTTAATATCAGTACAGAAACTTTTGCATGCACATAGGCATATGTTCATTTTAAGTGAAAAAAACAAAACAAAACGAAGCGACTCCAGCCTCAGTCCATACACTGACATTAAATTTTCAAAATCCAACAGTGAAGACTGCGCCAATATCCGTGGAAGTCTAGTAGGCCTGTAATCTTTCAATCCCAGGAGTAGGATTATCTCAGTTTAACTGCAAGCTTAGTTTGATCAAAAGACATTTGTCACGAACTTTCGTTCTGGATGTTGAAGGGTGTTTGTCGTGATGATGTAAGCAGCGATCAGGCGGTGAATGCGGATGAGACACACACAATGATGGAGAAATAACAAACAGGAATCCTCATGTCGAAATGATGCAGAATTTATTACAGATGCTTGATAACAATACAAGCTTCAGGGCAGCTGTCTAACTCCGATGCACACAGCTCTCACTGCATTCCACTTCTCTCACTGCAGTACACTTGTCCCCCTTGCTCTCCGGCCAAGCTTTCATATATATACTGGCTCGACCGAACATTCTCCCTGTAGAACGATGTCGAATGTACTGGCACTAGTACACGTGACCTACTTCATGCACCCGCTGGACCCTCCTCGAAGGTTCGCGCGACCTTCGCTGCATGCATACTACACACTTGTATTACGATCAACTGAACATCGCTCACAACACACTCGCGTATACCCCGCATGCACTATCATGATTCGTTGCAACATTTTTTATGGAAGAGATTTTACAGTTTCAAATTTTGCTCGGACAACAGTGTCCCTGCCCATTCTTCATTCTATTTTTAACTGCCACGGGTTATATAAAATGCGTGAAGGGACCTTCGAAATATTTTCACCGTTATCCAAGAATGCTAGACGTAGGACTTACCTATCCATTGAGTCATTGAGAAAAAAATATCATTTGGCCATATTTTAGGTTGATGCTTAAGGGATGGAAGGGGGGTGGGGGGGGGGGAGGGGGGGAGTTGATATGGTTTTATAGAACTCATAAAAATGTTGGCAACTATTCCGCAGCCGAACAGGTTGCTAAAAGGAAAATTGGTGAGATAACCCTCTTGCAGGGCTGAACAGCTTAAGAAAACCTGACCTAAATATACAAACTACACAGACTTTAATTTTTCTCATACCCCGGGTAGGACTCGAACCGCGACACTTTCATCGAGAGGAAGACGCCGTTTGAAACGAACTTACGACACTTTCTGCTTGTTATATAAGCAAAAGACTGCATCTTGTTAACTGACGTGAAAGAAAGAAACGCACTGACAAAGATGCAAAATATTTTTTTTAAATAACAGCAAAACGAATTTTGAAAAAAATGAAAATAGTAAATCGACAAACAATCAATGACAATAAAACAAAATATCTATAAGTGATTTTTTTTCCCCCTTTTCTTTTCTTTCTTTTCTCTTTTTTTTTTTTTAAACTTGTTGGCCATGTGTATGTGATTGTTAATATTATTATTTTCATTTGTATTATTTGAGAGCTGTGAACTGCAAAGGTATTTTTTCGTAGAGAGGAGACAAGGAGATGGTGATAGCAAGTGTTGAGTAAGAGACAGAGAGCATTTTTTTAATCTCACATTTCTCATTTTTATTAAGACCAGACTGCATAAAAATTTTTGTTTCTTCTTGTCAAGAACGTGGAAGAAGGAAAGGGTGACACTCAGAGGTGGGGGAGGGAGGGAGTGCAACAAGGGACAGACGACATAGAAGAAGCAAGGGGAGGGAAGTGGGGCGAATTGGGTTTGAATTTTCTGCGCAATATGTCTAAATATTATTATGCATTGCAAGTAGCAATGGAGGATTGCAGTACCCCCAAATACGCGTGGTTACTTCGTTTTATCCATACCAATGGCAAGACAAAAAGTTTATGAAATTTGCAGAAACGGCGCTTGAAACAGCAATATCTATTTCAGAGACCTTCATATGTCTGTCAGTCATGGTTAACCATTTAGAATCTTCATTAACTATAGTGTTTCTAATTGAAGTTTGCCGACAAAATGAAGAGTCTCGAGCTGTTCAGTCTGGACAGAGAAAGTTTTGAAGCCATGATAATAAAGTTGAACTTAACTAGGCCTATCCCTGCAGGTCGGGGTAAATGGGACATCTAAATAAAGCTTTTACGTATGAGACGGCCATTTTGTGGCCGCTATTCATTCTGTCAAAGGGTTCAGCAATAAGCCTTTTCATGCTGTGGAACACGTATTGAACTTAAACTTGTTTTGATTCTAACTGAATGACCTTACCGAGGTTAAATTTCATAAACATTTTTTTAAAAATATTATTTATCAATATTTTTCTCTCTCTCCCTCTCTCTTTCTTTCTTTCCCTCCCCCCCCCCCCCCACTTTTTTCCCCTGTCACCCAGAAGAAACAAAATCTCTCTTTTTCTCTTTCTCTCTCTCTCTCTCACACACACAAATATTCACACATATTATATAAATACAAGCAATATAATGTGTTACATTTACATGTACACATATTAAAAAAAAAAAAAAAAGGAGACTGAAACAGTTTGTGGGAAGCTCAAAATAATGCGCATTATAATATATCTTGCCATACTGAATCAATTCATAGCATATGCGCAAATAAACTTTAAGAAATATATAATATCTGTGAAAATCTTGACCAGAGTTGTTGTTTTTTTTCTAATCAATACATACTGTAGGTAGAAATCTCAATAAAAGTTTGTTTGTTTATTTGTTCGTTCGTTCGTTTGTTTGTTGTTTTATCAACCTTAGATTAGTTAAAACGTTTTGTATTCGCAAAAAGGGCATTCAACAAACTGGATATTTCAAGGAATCATAGAAGGTTTGCTTTTTCTCGGGTTCATTGTTGTGCATATGATCTGAGATTGGATGGAATTCACATTGTCAGAGCAGTTAAACGTATGTCTGGAAGAGAAAATATTTTTTTAAAAAAACGGAGGGGGCCGGGGGGAGAAATAAAAAAGAAAAGAAAGAAAGAAAAAAGAAAAGAAAACGAGTCAAGATAACTCCTTCAAAAAATAACAGCAGTGAATCAACAACAACAACAACAACAACAAATAACACCAACAAACAATCTCACCAACAAACACACAAAAAAGCAAAGCAAAACAACCCCTCCCCCCCCCCCCCTCCAAAAAAAAAAAGATGAGGAGGGAAAGGAACAGGTACTAAACTTGTTCGCTATTCTGTTTCTCTCCCTTCTATTTCTCTTCCACTAATAATTCTGTAATTCCATAATATTTCTGCATGCCGTTATAAAGGATGTTTCAAACTGTGCCCTCTCTCCACATATTATGAATGTGAGTACATATACAAAGGTATGCTAACCAGATGTATTATCTATAGTTTGTAACTTTGAAATGGCACACTTTATACGAAAATTTGGACAACTTCTAATACATCTATTTCTGTGAAATTTTATATGCGACCTTATGTTTGAAAAACAAAAAGTTTATAATATATTTTTCTCATAGTTGTAAATCATCACTATTGCAAAATCCATTATTTGCGCTTAATATACTCTGATATAGAGTTCAGAGAAATAGCTAAATGTTTACAGTAAACGATGAAATCGAACATTTTTTTTTCTTTCTCATGTAAAGGCGTAGCCATTCAATTTATTAGAAAGTTCTAGAGAGCTCGGAGTGTTAAACATAGCATTTTATGAACGCATTCAAGTTGAACAAAAAGAGGAGAACATAGTACATACTAAAAGTAAAAATAATAATAATAAAAGTAGACAATATTTCAAGCACACTAATTAACAGTGCTAGGCAGTTTCTGTATTAACCGTCACAAACGTCGCGACATAATTACAGTGAGATTAGAAGATCTATGCGTGCAGCATCTCTGTATCTTGGCTAAAGGAAACAAAATGATGGTGCCGATACACAATCTGATTCGTGAATGTCGATGTCCAGACTGATATTCTGTTTGTTTCATGCACGAAACACAAATGTACTAGATCAAGTTACATGTAGTAAAAGTCTTCCAAATCAGCAGAGTCACGCTAGTTTACGATGGTCATATATTGAACAGAATGCCCCAGCCGTTTTTCTTATAGAGTCTAGTAATTATTTTCTTCTTCAATTACATGATATACTTATGATACGATAGTTTACAAATCCCACAGACTAGAAATGTATCAGAATCCCCATCGACCATAAACTGCCATTTCAAAAGTTAGAAAACTGCAGTTTATTACTGCGTTTAATAGATCTACTACTGGTCGTGAATTTCGGTGAACGTATATTTTTGCTGTAGACATCTCCGTTTTCTGTACTTTTTCAGTACTAAGGAATTTTTAATTGTGGCCATAGCAGTGCAGCACCATTTTGTTTTCTTGAGTAAGTAATGACCACCTTTTACGCTGCTGCGATGCCAGCCCGAAATAATTAATCTGTACTAAATACAGAATGAATGAATGAACTGTTTGTGTATTTGTATGTATAGAATAACATTTTTTGGCACAACCATAACACTTAAACCATGAATTTATAACTGTAGACACCTAAAATAAGACGTGAGATAGAAGCATTGTGTAATACATTTGCATCAGCATTGTACAAACAATCCTGAGATTGACTGTAACCACGTTGCATTTTGACAGGTTCACGCCTTTTTCAAATAAATACGCATACTTATACTATCGTCAATAGATTTGTTCCGATCAAGTAAAAGGCTGGAGATATCCTCGCCTATTTTTAGAGAGAGGTACAAACACTCAAAACTATTCACAGCCTCACTTTTCGGTTTCACCCTGTTCGATGGGTAGGAAATATTTGACTATAACTCTTCGCTGTGGGCCTTTTGAACCTAGATGCCCTCCATATAATAGTAGTAATGAGTAGTGTTAATGATGTAATGATGTAGGAAAACGTATGACGTACTTCCGGCATCGTTTTTTCCCCCAGAAATTTCGAATTTTACTATTCTACTAATATTATTATAATATTTACTATTATACTAATATTACTAATTTTGTGGGATTTGGTATTGGAACATAATATACATAAGTGAGTGTTCTATTTTTAGTAGGGGTACAAACATTCCGCCGGGGATTTCCAGTTTTCTGCTTTGTCGAATATGAACTATTTGGAGCGCATTTTTGCATCATCAGTCACAGGGAAGAAAACAGAAATAAAGCAATGTATACCTTTTGATACTAGTATAGAAGGTCATATTTTATAGGTCGCAAATAGCGAAATTCGTTACCGCGAACACGTCTGTCAGATTAAAAAATTGATTCACAACTTTCTTACAAATGCAAGAGCAAAGTTTCATTGTATAAAATTCATCAGAAACAGTTGATTTCTTTGATCAAAGTGTACCATTTCAAAGTTTACAAGCTGTGCTATCCTCTCTTATAAATTTTATTAATTTCTACTTACATCTGATATAGGCTATGAACACGATAGCGGCATGCTTTTGTTATGAGCTGCTTTCTTTCTTTCCTTCTTTCTTTCTTTTTTCTTTTTTCCTTTATTTTCTTCCTTCTTTTTTTGTTTTTGTTTTTGTTTTGTTTTGTTTTATTTTATTTATTTATTTTTGTTTAAATGACGAAACGCAGTTAATAGAGCGCTTCCTATTCCACGCTTATTTTAATTTCATTTTTCCAGCATCTTTTTTTTTTTTTTTTTTTAAATTTTCAACCTACAGCCCACATCATGTAACCATCGCCGATATAGTTGTCCACAGAGACTTTGGATTGGCTTGGTATTTGTTTCCAGAAAACAGTTGCAGTTTTTACAATGAATTTTTTTGCAGTTAACTACTTCATTAATTCTTAGTTCGGAATTCAAAAAAGTTATTTTTGTTTGTTTGTTTGCTTTTGTTTTCGTTTGCTTGTATATGTTTTGATACTTGTTTTTCCATTGATAAATGCATTAATTTTCAATTCGGAATTCAAAAGCCCTTTCTTTGCCTTTCACCCCCCCCCCCCCCTCCCAAACGTCCCCTTTTTTTTCAGTTATGGTAATTACCCTGCGTAGCAAGTCCAATTACTGTCTCAAAATAAAATGATAACGTGAAATTCGTAAAAAAACAAAAAAATGCGCCATATTCTGGTATTGGAAGCAGCGCTCGTTGGCGTTGTCGTGACGTCATCTCGTCTCCTTACTGCGATGTCTTGGCGACATACTTTCCTCAATCGATGCTCGTAAAGACATGCTGCCTATGGCTTAGCTGCTGCAGTGAACGCCGTGCAAAAAGTTCAGACTTTGTACTGACGATCTCCAGTTCTGATGAACTTATGGCATGCAGTATAGCCACATTTCACTTTATGTTCTCACAGTGCGGATAATACGCATATTTCACCATAACTTTTATCACTTTCCCACCTGTTCAGATACATAATTCTCCACAATATCAAAAGTTAGTTGATGGCATCACTTAAATCTTTTAAAAATTTAATTTTCTTCACTATGTGTGGAAAGAAAGACCGCGAAACAAAATCGTAATTTCCTGGAAACATAGTTCTTAGGGAAAAGACGTTTTGTCAAGTGAATGAGCATTGCATTTACTTGTGTGCTAATACTAATAGCTTTATTTACAGTCTATGTACTCAATTAACACATTCTATACTATAAATCTGCAACAAAACCCATAAAAGGCTTATGGACTCGAAAACTACTGAATGGTTCCATCTGAAATTTGGTACACAGTATTTTTACATAAACATCTGTGTTTCTACTTACATAAATCAGAAAAAAAAAAGCTTATTATATTGGACGCTATTTTAAAAATGCGATAATAATTGAATAATAAACCCGACAGGGTGTTTAATCCCAATTGTACGATGATAGAATGGGAGGGGGAGGGGCAGTGTGGTGAATAGTTCATATTCGACTAAGCAAAAACCTGGAAATCCCAGCCGGAGTACTTGTACCCTTCTGCTAAAAATAGAACGCTCACTGATGTTTGTTACCGCTCCACCACGAGATCCGAGAACAATTGTCACCGCTCCCGTGCATTTTTTATGTGTTTTTCTATGTCAGTGGTAGTGAACAGTTTGGAGTGTTTGTACCACCCTACTAAAATTAGACGGGGATTTCCAGCCGTTCGCTTGGTCGGAACAAATCTATTGTCACCGGTCCAGTGCATTTTTATATGTTTTTCTATGTCAACGACAGTGAGCAGTTTGGAGTGTTTGACCTGACTACTAAAATTAGACGGGGATTTCCATCGGTTCGCTTAATCGGAACAAATCTATTGCGGCCCGCAGCCTACGAACAGCCTGATATCTATTCAGTTTAGTCGTTGACTGGGAAACTCCGGTTTAAAAGAAAAGGAACGCGAAATATAAGGTTTTGTGAGACCCCCCCCCCCCCCCCCAGCCCCCTTACTTTTACAGTGCTAACTTAGTGTTTTACTGTATAGTGTTTAAAATTTAAGCAGTGATATTGTTGTATATTAACCCTTTTGCCTCTTTCACGCTTTTGTTTCATTCGCGTTTCCTCGGCGCTCTTAATTTATTAACACACTCATTAGACAATATAGCTGTTTTTCTAAATATTTGTAATTTATCATCCAACATAAAATTCTTGATTCAATAATCTCCCTTCGTAGAGCGGGTTTTTGTAATAGTACATATGACTCTGCAAGAAACCCCATAAAAGGCGTATGGACTCGAAAACTACTGAATGTATTCATTTGAAATGTGTAACACAACATCGTTGCATAAAGATCTATGTTTCTACTTTCATGAGG
>JBCEWB010923725.1:1792-21308 GCA_039654565.1 Peronia peronii
CCAGCGCGAGGACGAAGACGAAAGATGCTGATGAATAGAAGTCTTAATGTGGAATGAAAATTTCTCTACTCGGTGACCCACTTTTGAATACCCTCGTGGCCCAAAATGGAAAGGTCGGTGACGTATAATGTACGTGGTTTTTACAAAATTAAAAGTTCAAGATGCCTCACTAACTGTGCACAAACTAAACGAAGGCTGAAATCCAAAATAAACAACAAATCAATGAAAAAATTGCGCCAAACTTACTGTCCGAGATTAAAGCTGTGAAGAAAACGACGAAACTCAACAGATGTAAGGAACGAAGCTCCATGGTTTTTATGCGTATAAAGTGGATGGACAATGTGTCAAAGTTTTGAGCTGGGTTACGTACTCAGAATGGACAGGTCATCTAGAAGATAAGAGCAGTGATCACCAGGAACGGATTTCGGTTGTTAGTTTGTCAATTTAGGACACGGTGCCAATGGGCAGAAATGACCACACTTTGGTAGTCAAATGATTCCCAAGCGTCTCCATTCATAGCGTTGAAGAGAAGGTATTCGGCTCAGGCCAAATGTTAATGACCCCGTATCAAAATGCTGTTCAGGCATTAAACGTTTGTTTTAGTCATTGTTAAACAATGATCCATCCATCCATCCATCCATCCATCCATCGGTACTACCGTCTAAGTGCGGTCCCTCCGGCGACCTGGCACATATCGATTACTGTAAAATGAACTAGACCAACCCCTGGCCCTAACCTGATGGGACCCTCGGCTTTGCATACCGCCGAGGCAATAATCGCAGTATCGATATAGGCACTTGTTCATTTTACAGTAATCCATATGTGCCAGGTCGCCGGAGGGACCTCACTCAGACGGTAGTGTTCATCCACCCATCCATCCATCCATCCATCCATCATTTATTCATTTATCCATCCATCCATCCATCCATCATTTATTCATTTATCCATCCATCCATAATTTATCATTCATCCATCCATCATTCATTCATTTATCCATCCATCCATCCATCATTTATTCGTTTATCCATCCATCATTTATTCATTTATCCATCCATCCATCTATTATTTATTCATTTATCCATCCATCCATCTGTTTAGGCATTAAATGTTGGTTTTAGTCATTGCTAAACAATGATCCATCCATCTATCCATCCATCCATCCATCCATCCACCCATCCATCCATCCATCTATCCATCATTTATTCATTTATCCATCCATCATTTATTCATTTATCATCCATCCATCCATCATTTATTCATTTATCCATCCATCCATCCATCATTTATTCATTCATCTATCCATCCATCCATGTATCCATCCATCTTCAATCTGCACTGTACAGTGGCATTCTCTTTGGTTATTAATGTTAGCCAGATGAGAACGATGCATGTTTATGAATTGTGAAAAGTCCGTACGGGGAAATAAGGCACGAAGCTGCCTATCCATATAACACAATCATTCACTTCACAATGGTGACAACACACAGTCGAAACAAAGAAACACATCGCATAGTAACACTTATAAGGATGCTCAACCCTTCCAGTATTCCTACTTCACTTCATCATTAAACGATCTAATAGGAGTTAATGATGAATATTGTGCAACTTATTTCTCATTAAAATAATAATAACAATAGCAATATTAATAATAACAACATAATAATAACAATAATAATAACAACAACAATAATAATAACAATAATAATAATATGCATATCCGTAGGTCCTAAAGATACACTTGAAGATAAGATCAAGGGAAAACGAGCGAGAAAAAAACAGCGGAGAATGTGGACGGATGACATCAAAGACTGGAAAATCTATCTTTAGAGAAATGCACCAGAAGAGTCGAGTCATTTCAAGTCGACCTCCAGAAATGACACAAGATGAATGGCCAAATAATAATAAAAGACTACATGGCTAAACTTAAAGGCTGAACAGACAAACGAAAAAAGAATAAGAAAAACAACAACAACAAAAAGGAACAACATGTAAAGAATAAAAGAAAATGTATTACATGACCTCTGCATTACATTGACGCACTGTGCCTACCTATGACCCTCATTAATAGATTTTATATAACCAGGTCATAGTAGCATTTATCCCCAGTGCATGCAATATAATTCACGTTCCGGGAGTGAGATCCAGTATTTCTTCTGTGGGTGTGCACGCAGGATTTCTCTTTCAGATCTAGCTGAAAATATACAGATAGGTCCGCTTGCCATAGCCTTAAAGTCAAAGTAGAAGTAAATAAAATGTAATAACCACAGATAATCGATGAAATAGGATAACGACGACCTCCGAGTTCTAACTTCCGGAATCAACAATGGCGTCATTAGTGTTCTCTGCATGCAAGGACAGTGTTGTCCTCTGTCGACCGTCTGCGGTGATAGAGGGAAGATGATAACAGATGTTCCTCAGTTTTCGATTTGTGATTTGTATATACTTTAGTATTTCTGTTAGTACCATCCATAGCCTTGAAACATGGAGTCCAAGGCTCAAAAGAGTCCAGGAAGCACCAGTTTTGGATTACGAACTCACATCCGTTTCGAGCATATGGCAGCAGGGGTTACTGGAGGAGTTGTATCTTCGCTTGCTTTACACCCGCTAGATCTAATAAAAGTCAGATTTCAAGGTATGCATTCAAATCAGCAAACAGTTATTGTTGAGAGGGATGGACTATTCTTCAGTGAATTGTTAGTCACCAGAATCACTAACTTGTCACTCGTGCTCTCATGTGTGATTTTCTGTTTCAATTGAGATGATGCAATTTGTGATGGGATGGGCTGAACGATCGCAAGAGAGCAGAATCGCCATGTGTCAAATAAATGGGGCATAAAAAACTTCATATGTAGCATAGAATTCTTTCGATCTTACTAAAATTGAAGTCTTCAATACTGGACAAAATTGTTTCACATTGTGTGGTGCCCTTGGCCTTAGTCTTGCTTGTTATTTTATGTAAGTTGTTATTGAGAACTCTAAAACTCTCTCTCTCCAGCAATGGTGATCATATAGATCTAGATCTATAGATCTTAGAGAATAACATGAGGACTATACATCTTACTTGGTAGTAACAGTGGAGTATGCTTAGTATTTAGATCTAGATCAGTGGTAATATTTTGAAGATTGCTGTTCAAGAGATGGCAAAAGTAGGTCAAGCACAGTTGCAATAGATTGACCTAGATATCTAGATCTAGACATGTAGATCTAGTTTTGTTTCATAATAAGCAAGTGCTGAACTGATGAAAAATGGTGCCCATAATAGAAACTTTTGATCCGAGTCAGACTGAGGAGATATTAGGCCTCAAAGTCAGTCAAACATTTTTTGCAGTGCAATTTTTTCCAATTATTTTACCAGTTCCAAATGATAGTCTAGCAATTGTATGTAGAGTAGAGCCGGGTAACTTCGCCAGGCAGGGAAATTCACCACCTGCTCGACCTATGCTAATTCCAGCTAGAATAACCTGTTTTACCTACGTTTGGATGAGTTCAAGTGGCATCCTATTTATAGCTCAAATGTTTTACTACGCGATTTTATAAGCCAGTCAAATTAATCAAGCGATGTGTGAAAACAACAGTGTGTCCTGTGTGACGACATTGGTGTGACCCCATGCGGCACCTCTATTTTCTTGCCTTTCCGGTTTCACTGCCCACATTTTGCCTAGCTGGGCTTGTCATTGATTATCGTTATTTGTCACAATATTGTGCAAATTTGCTTAATAAATGCTTTTATTAGTTTGTTTGTTCATTAAATTGAATTATTTGATGATTTATATCATTGTGAGGTTGTATTTTTAATTAAAAACTGTGTTATAAAGTAATATATCTAGTCGGGGAAATTCGCCACTACTGTAGGGGGAAAGTCGCCAGCTACAGTTTTGTAGATCCAAGGCTTCTCAATTCTACTTTCTACAGTAGAACTTCTCTTTGTAACCATTATGGGTGAAACAAATAAACATATCTACAATTAATCACTCATAAAGATATAGAAAGAGCTCTTGAAGCTATGAAAAATGGTCTAACTTACGCTGGCGCAGCTGGACATTTTGTGTGTTTGGAGGCAGGGGAGAAGCTAAATGTAACATGCGTGTAACTTCTTGTACTGATTTTTAAAAGAAATAATAAAAAAGAAACTAAATAGAAACAAAAAGAACTCAAAACAAAACAAAGCAAAGAAAACAATTAAACAAAGCTTTATCCAGCTATGGCGAATTTCCCCCCCATGCTGGTGATGAATTTCCCCGAACCGTGGCAAAATTGCCAGACAGGAGTCAAACATGTAAAAACACCGCAACTTCTATAATACGACAGGAAAGTAGGGCAGTGTGGCCGTATTCTTCAGTTTGATTGGTTGCTTAAGTTAGCAGGTATTAATAGAAAGCCGACACTTCAGTGGAAGAGAGAGAGAGAGGTCAAGTACGGAAGCACTGCCTGACAGTGGCGAAGTTACCCGACTCTACTCTATAGGCTAATACATTGAAAGGACAGGAAAAGTGAAATTAAAAAAATGTGTAAAAATTAGAGTTTAACAATTTTTTTTTTTTATTTCAGCTAGATGAACATGCTTAGCACTAAACTGAAAGCTATATTTCAGTGCTGTTGTATCTTAGTAGTTCTCCAAGGCTACATCTAGAAGACAGTCAATTATTCGGTAATCTTATGCAGGAAAGTTTTGTAGAATTGGATCCAGTCTGCACTGGTGGCAGAAAATAAGGACATTCCCATCAGTGGAGAGAACGAGTCATAATCTTATACAGATTTTGTGTATTCGCTTTATCTGATCGAGATTCTATGCATATAAGTCTTACTTGATTTTTAATTTTGGTTTGGTAGCCCTGGGAGGTATTTTATGGGTTGACACATCCTTTGAACTGGTTGAACTTCGTCAGTTTCATACTGTTACTAATTTTAATAATTCTTTTCTTTGCATAATTTGAGACAATCAACTTCATTTTTGAAAGTTGATTGAGTTTAATCAAAGTTGAGATACAGAGCAAAGTTGGAGAAAGTAAAAAAAGACTTTCAGTTTTGGGTCTTGGCCAACAAATTAACTAGACAATTGGGTTAATTGTGTTTTTATATCAAAATTAGTTTCAGCATTATTTTGATATTTTCTGTATTTTTGGGTTTCAGTGGATGAAGGACCTGGCAACAAGGCCACAGCCAGACCTCAGTACAAAGGTGTCATTCACGCTTTCAGATCAATTGTGCAGTCCGACGGCTGGAAAGGGCTTTATCGAGGGGTCACGCCTAACGTCACAGGGGCAGGATTGTCATGGGGTTTATACTTTTTCTTGTAAGTTCAGACAGCTTTTGAAAAATATTTTTAAATAAAATGACATATATTTTAATTCTATATGTCTGCTTTGTTACGTTCTATAATACGTCTTTCAACCTCCTAGTGGAGGTTATCTCGACATTGTCTGCTTTGGTGGAAAATGTAGACTTTCTTGACGTAGACATAAGTTTGCAATAAAAGGCAAAAGGTGATACTGTACTTGCTATGATGAAAACTTTCTCATAATTGAAACAAATAAAACTAGAATGTGAGGCAGCATTTAAATAATTTAATTGTAATAAATGACATATATAGATTTTTTTGTTTCTTGAATTTCAGTTTATGGAAGTTCCTCTTTTGAAAACTGTGTGCAATTTAGATGGCAGTCCTGATCAGTTTCTGTTCATTTCATATTGAAAACCCAAATAAGTTTACCATGTTCATTTACCTGACATCCTGTTGTTTTTTGTGTGCCAGTTACAACACCACGAAAACATGGATGCAGGATGGAGACGCAACAAAAAATCTGGGACCAGGGAGACACATGTTGATAGCCAGTTTTGCAGGTAGGAGAGACTGTAATTCTTGATATTATGCTTGTTTTGGTCTGCATCCGAAACTTTATTGTGTCTTGTTTAACATTGAAATATATAGGTACACTTGCATCAGAGTCCGTTGAATATTACAATTTATGTTCAGTGAAGGGACAGCAATCTTTTTATAATAAAATAAGTATGCAGCCCAAATTTAATAAAAAAAAAAAAGAAAAATTTTCTTGTGAATTTTATGAATTTTATATAGATTGTAAAGCATTTTCAAATCTGTACTGTATGGAGTCAGTGGTACATATAAATGCTCTCTATCATGATTATAATTTATATTATTAATTGTTCTTTCCACTAGGAGTAAATAGATTTCAACAGAAATAAATAGCAGCCAAACATCTTTCCCATCACCAAAATTAGAAAAAAGACATAAGAATCTCATTATAAATTTTTTGCAGTCTTCTCTTACACCAGTGTTCCCCACTCCATGTTTCTCAAATCATGTTCACTTGGACAATATTGGTTGTTCTCCCTACTCAAGTAGTGAAGCATATAATTATTCGTATGTTCATTAAGTAGACCAGATGATAACTATAATTATGCAGTGGTTTTTTATTCATGGAGAAGAAAAACAGATCTGTTATTTATTGTCAGTTTATTGCTGCAGATGGGAATGACATTGAATAATCACTGGTAATCCGTTTCCTCATTTATAGGGAGCTGTAGGTAATTTTAGGGATCATATGCATATGATTATTTGTTTTACTGTCATTCACCAGTTATATAAATGTTTTATGTATAAGTCCCTGTGTACCCATGTTTGTTTGCTTGTTTTGTTTGTATAGGGGTGAGTGAGTGTAGGCGTGGATGTGATATGTGCAGGTGGCTACCTATATCTTATGTTCAACTTCTTTTTTGGTCCCCTGAACTTCTTCTGAGTCATCATGGTGTCTTCAGAAGAGTTGTGCACCCAGTCCTCTCCATCCATCACTGTTGTGGGCCAGTGCTGGGTCTTTTCAGATGTTCACCTTGTTCATGGGCCACCTTTTCTTCTGCCTACCTTTGTTTCACTTCCCATCTACCGTTTCTTGTAGTCCAGTTCTAGCCACCAGATCTTGTTATACGGCCATAAACATCAACCTGATAGTTTAAATGTCCTTCTTATACTCTGCAAATGTATTGATCGCTATCTTTCTCCATCGCTGCTTGCTGTTAACAGTAGAAACTTCGTATATTGCCACAGATTTCTCCATCTTTCTCTAACTCTGCTGAATTCTACTATCTTTTGTAGCCTTCTTAGACTGCTGATTTCAGTGGTGTTACTAACTAATTAAAGTTTATAGGAGATCTTACTCTTTTTCCTCTGAGCTCAGCTTTGCTATGGAGAACCACTGTCATCAGAATGTATCGCTGGTCACTATATATTCACATATGGCACTGTGGCAAAAGATCAAGAGTTTCTGTTAACTGATTACACATCATATCAGAGCACCTTTTTTTTAATTCATATTTCCTTTTTCTTGATCGCAATAGGAAAATGTGTATGTGATTGGAAAGTACAAGGCACAAGAAAGAAATAAAATAAATTTTAGCCTCTTATGAGTTACGAGGAAGAAAAAAGAAAAAAATCAATAAAAAAGTATCCTGATGTAATTTTTCAATAGTTGACTAAAACTCACACCCTTTCATTACAGCCTCCTAGTAATATTTATGTAATTTTTATCATATATATACATTTTGTCAAGATGTCAGGCAATGAGTAGCCTCTTATCTTTATTCATCCCCAGGTCTGGCCACGCTGAGTTTAACCAATCCTATCTGGGTGTCCAAAACACGCATGTGTTTACAGTACGGCACTCCAGGCAATGTTCAGTTTGTGGGGATGTGGGAAACACTGGGTAATGTGTACAGAATAGAAGGAGTGCGAGGATTATACAGGGTAAGTGTTAAGATTATATAATAATAATAATACAGCAATACCCTATTTACATTTTATATGTTTTCTTTCTTGCCCTGACGAAGAACCAAGTTGGTTTGAAAATTTGGCCAGTGATATCAGTTTGTTCAATATCAAGGTCTTCATATTGTTTTATGCTATTTTTAATGTATTTGATTAGTCATCTTAGATTTTAGGACGTTTTTATCAAATGATGATAATTGCTCTGATGAAGAACAAATGGAGAAAATTTTGTGTTCCATCAATTAAGACTATTTTCAAGTGATTTATTCTTCGAATTTGTTGCTTGTCAGGTTTATTTTATTGTATTTAGTTAGTAACAGGCTGAAAAAGCCTATGTTTGAATTTGAAGACATTTTTATAAAATGGTGATAGTGATGATTTTAAGACATTCCTATCAAATGATGGTGATGGTGATGACATTTGTCTTGCACCCAGGGCAAATGAGTTGGAAGTCGCGTCGGGCGATCTCGAGTTACAGCCATTTTACACATTTTCCAACTCAGATACCAAAATTTATACCAAAATTGTTATTTTTCCCAGGTTAAAAAAGGTGGAAGTTTCATTTTGTGAAAAAAAGAAAAACCAGATAAATTTGGTACAGAGTCGGAAAATAGTTGGAAACAGCTGCAGCGCGAAATCAGCTAGTGCGGCTTCTGACTCATTTGCCCAGGGCACAAGACATTTGTAATATTTACAAGTCCCCTCATTGATTATTAAGCTCTGAAGGTACTTTTCAAAATCTTTTCAAATGATTGTTCAGACTAGTTTATCCATGTTATTGTTGTTCACTTATTAAAGGAATCAGAAAGTGTGAAGATTATGCTTTTTAGGAGTTTCCACATTAATCATTTCACAATCAAAAATGTGATTCCAAGGAAAAAAGCTGACAATACTTCACAGGGCCAAGTGTTGCAAACCTGTCCATCTCCAAGGCAATGCAACTCTAGGGGAAATTTATATTACAGTCTGGTATAAGCCAATCTTTCTGTCTCCCCCCTCCCCCCCCCTAAAAATTGGTTGAATTAAAAAACCGATGGAAAGATATGAAGGAAAAATTTGGGAACTGCCAAGCGGGGTTGACTTAAAGTGGGAATTCAGTTAACTCTAATTGAGTTGATTTTAAGTAGACTAAATTGTATATTTATAGTGTTCCGTCACAGTCAAATAGTTATGGGCTTGTTTATTGATCTACTTTCACTTCATATATATGTGTTCAATTTCAGGGATTCCTCCCAGGTATGTTTGGAATATCCCATGGTGCTTTACAGTTTATGGCCTATGAGGAGATGAAAACTTTGTATAACAGACATAGAAATCAACCTTTGGACACTCGACTGGTAAGCCATCAGATGTGGTTGGGTTAAGCTCATATTTGCCATATTAAATCATGTGTTCCCTTGAATGAAAATGAGTAGTATGTCTGAAAGAAACTGAAAGTATGGCTTTAACTTTTACAGTTGACTTTTAAAGGAGAAAGTTGTTAAGTCAGAAAAAAGGAAGTTGTTATATGAGATGCGACATGATGAAATCAGGCTCTCGTCAAATTTTGAGCATATGGAGTTATTGGTACCAAAGTTAAGCTTATCCATTTCCCTTTCTGTGTGTGAAAAAAGCTTTGTTCTACCTTAAGTAGAAGTCGAGCTATTGGCAATTAAAGACAACCTGTTGCTGCATCTCAATTTAGTGAGAAGATGGCCGATCACTTTTGTAAACCCTTATTAATCTTTGTTAGCCCATGCTGCTAAACTGTGAATTTGGGGTCTTAACTCAATCTATTTCAGCAAATTTAACTCCGAAATGCATTGTTAGATTGATATTAAAGGGTTTTGTGAAGAAAAAAATTACGTTAAAAATTCGTTCACTGTAGAAAAACGCGTGATTTCTCTGGTTGCCTCAGTTTGACAAGCGCCTGATTTCATCGTGCCGCGTCTCATATAGCTATAATATTTTATATTTAAACAAGGAAATTACAGGGTTGCAGAAAGATATTTCTTGTATTTAGGGCTTAGAAACTTAGCATCTGATGTATAATTTCAGAAAAATCAATAGTTTAGCCAAATTAATAAGCGAAAAGTGGTCTAACATTGACGTCTTGTAGCTCTTACTTTACTCTCTAACAGCCTTAGAGGACTATTCAGATAAACATTTTATGATTACAGCAAGGCTGCTGAACAAAGACTCAGCCAGTCACTGTGATCATTACTTAGCTGCGGTTGACGCAGTCGACACTGTCATTTGAAGGATGGTCTCCTTGCTATTAGAGGAGGCATGTTGATAAATTTCAAGTTTCTAGAATCCCAGTAATTTGTGACACACTCAAATAACCGTGAAGTCACAGTTATCATCATTTTCATTAAACTGCTAAAGAAGAAGAAAATGATGATTATGACAGTCTGTGTACATTTTGATTGTGTCATAATGTGTTTGTCTTCCATTTGTGTCATGGCAGAGTTCGGCAGAATACCTCATGTTTGCAGCCCTCTCCAAAATGTTTGCTGCTGCCACAACCTACCCATACCAGGTGGTAAGGTCAAGGTTACAGGATCAACATCGGAACTACAGTGGAATTATGGATGTTCTAAAGCAGATCTGGTTGTAAGTAATGTGGCTTTAAGATGTCAGTGTCAGTTGTCAGTTTGTTTTTTTTGTCTCCAAGGGTCAGAAAATGAATAAAATCCATTTAAAAAAAAAAAAAAGTAGTATCTTCAAATTCCTTTTCAACAGAGGAATTTTCTTTCCAGAGAAACTGTTGTATCAAATCTACACGGCTTTCATATTTATGTACCAAATTATCCAGTGAAAAAAAATTCTAAAAAGATTTTAAAATAGTTTCAGAATATTTTTTAATATTTTTTTTTTCACATACTCCCGATCCCCCTCAAAATCATATTCCCTTTTGGTAATGGAAGTGTTAAACTCTGTACCATAAATCTGATTCGAAACAAAATCCTACAGGCTTGAAAATGATCAACATTTCCTCTTTAAACACAGTTTATTGAGATTCTTGTAATAAAAAATTTACAAGGGCTCATCTCATAGAAATTTTTTTTCAAAAATAGGATGGTCATTAAATAATTACTGGATGAAAAGAACTGACACAGAAATTACGCTCCTCTTCGGCGCCTGCCTCTGGCAAGGGGTGATAATGGGGACATAACTGTTCTATCTCAGTTTGGGTTCTTCCCTACAGTTAAGAAATTCTTTTGAGGTGTACAGTGGCAAGTTCTATCTAAGATTGCAAAATGAAGATGGCCAGGTTTCAGTTTCGGTATTTCTTTCGCTTTTCAATCTCCCACGGGAAGTTATCTCAAAGATGGCCATAGCTAAGTACTTAAGAACATCGACAGAAAAATCAAATTGACATTGTCACTGCTGAAGTTTTTCCGTTTTGTGTGTGTGTGTGTGTGTGTGTTTTTTTTTAGAATTTTCATGTTTGTTTTATGTTTCTTTGCATTATGTTTTTTTTATATTTGGGGGGGGGGGGGAGGGGCATAACATGCTTGAGTTGCTGTGTCTTTTTTTGTAGAGTTTGATGGGCTTGTGTTGGTTTGTGGTTTGTATGATGGATTTGTTTGGAATCTGCTTGTGATCACATTGTGGTGAAAAGACAGATCCTTTCATGCCTTTGTTCACAATGTGATTTCGGCTACCACATGGAGGTTCCAAGTGACTCCATTTATGACTATTTATGAGTTGTGTTATTCATTTTTTTCTGTGTGTGAAATTTTAGTACCTGTTGTGCAAAATTTGGCTGTTCGGAATTTCTTCATTGTATGATTAGGAATAAGTGTTGAGCTTTTTTGAATAATCTGTCCTCAAGGCCATGTAGTTCAGAGACTGAGATATTTTATATGAGAGTGAAGTATATTGTGTTACAGGCTCTCATCGCCAGTAGTCTGGTACTGTTAAATACCCACAAAGATTAAACATGCAAAAAAAAAAATCTTGCTTATCTTCCCCTCCATCTCCTCGACATTATGATTGATTGGCATATGTCATGATAAGCTGCTGTCACCAGACTACTGATGTTGACTGGCTAAGTCATGTGCACATCTCAGACTGTGTGGCTTTCTTTTTTTTTTTTTATATCTGCATTGTTCTGTTATAGATATTTTCACTGAAAATACTAGTTGGTTGTGTACCAAGAGTTATGAACATATTAAGTAAGATTGTCACAAATTACACATATGAAGAAATTTTAAATCAGTATGATGCAATAATTATTTTAATTGCATTAAGGACAAAACTAAAAAAAAAAAAACTAGAAAAATCCTGACTTGTTATAAAGTTTCTGAGTTACTATATATGCATGGATGCCAGTTTGCCAGCTAGCTGGCCAATTGAACATACTAAAAAAATGCTTTTGCCAGCAGTTTATATGTTGTTTAATTTTAGGGACAAAATTTCAGTTTCCTAAGAACTAAAAGTGTACAGACATTTTGGAATTTTCTGCCACCAGCCTCAGACTCAAAGAATTTAGCAAGCTGGCATCCATGCATATGAGAGAACATTACCTTAGAGTTTAAGAAAAGAGGCGAGCAAAGTATGTTGTTAAAATATTATTGGAACAAGAAATGATCAAATAGCCAAAAAGGCTTGGCAGCCGAGAGCCATTCAGATAACCTTTCTCGCAGGCGTGAGTCATACCGAGGACTGTTCAAGGGCCTCAACGCGTACATGATTCACATCGTGCCAAACATCATGATTGTTTTCGGCATCTACGAGGCCGTCCTGAGTCTCCATGCTGAGCTGGAGCTAGAGAAAGATCTGGCAACGGTGGAGGAAACATAGCAGGACCACAGGAAAACATCTGGATGAAGCACAGGTTGGTGACGTATGTCTGTGATTTTTTGTGACTGACTACAATTTTTCACCAATTTTTTTTAAACTGGACTGTATCATTGCAGAAAGACCAAAGCATCACAGTAAGATATTAGTAGACCTCTTACCAGCTCATCTTGACCCACATTATACACCAAATTCCGTAACTGCCAGTTAAACATAATGAAAGTTAGGACCACAGTGACTTTCCGTACTCTTTTTGACAATATGAAATCTATTTTTAACTGCCCCTGAAAAATCTGAGATCTAGATTAAATGATGACAAAAGTTAGGATGATGGTGCCTGTATGCATTTAGATGTTGAGGCACTAACTTACTAAATTTGAATCTGTTTTTTTCATATTTGTAAATTTTTTTTATTATTGTTTTTTTTTTCTTCGTCTTTTTACTCTTTTGAGATAAAAGAACAGTAGTGGCGCTTTAGTCCTTTTGTCACAGCTGTGCAATATTTTGTCAATGGCTTGTCCTTCCTGCTGTCCTGCTAGATTATTTGTCAGAAGTTCAGATGCATTTGCTTGTAGTGACCCATTACCTACAAATTGGGGACTTCCTATGGTTGTACAGTATGTGAAATTTAGAAATGGGTCATGCGAAAACTGCAGACAAGTGTTTTTTTAGCTGATGCTTTGAGCTGGATCTCAGACAGTTTGTGTTACCTGGCCAGCTGTTGAACTTTGATAGAGTGTCATAATCCAGGGTAGATACCATGACATAGTTATGTGTACAAGGATTCTCAACTTTGGGTTCAATGTCTCCCACTGTGGGGAGTAACTTTGTTCAATCAAGTTTTGTAGTAACTTCGGTGTAAATGAATGAAATATTGTTACTCATGTCCTATTATCATGGAGAGTTGAACCATAAATGATTCATTAAAAAAAAATACATAACAATTTTCACCTCATTCATTGGCTTTTAACCAGGGCTCATTACTTTTTAAAAATGGAAATACTAGCTCAAATTCCTCAATGTAAAAGGTAGGGTTGAAGTTGCTGACGGGTGGATACATCTGATCGGAAACTAGAAAGGCTGAGAATCCCTGAGATGTGGCGTATGTATGGTTGGTGGCCAGAAGGTGTAGGGCTGTATTTGTGCATGCATGATGAATAGTTAGTGGGTGAGGATTCATTACCTTTTTTGCATAAATATTGATTGTCCGGATGATGACAGAAGAATATCTGCATACATAGATCTATAGGCTATTTTGGGAACTGAATCTTTAACATCGTACTGCCAGCTATATCACAAAAAGATCAGTGAACCAATTTTTTTTTTTTTTTTTTTTTTTTTTTGAGTCAGGTAAATTATTTTCCTTTTGCTTGGGACATTTAGAAAGTTAAAAAAAAAAAATTATGTATGTAGCCTTTTAAGTCAAATAAAGTAGGATGATCTCAAGTTTCAATTCATTCCCACGAATTTAACTGTCAAGAGTTCTTTAATGTGCATAAGTTTACACCCAAGACCTCCAAAATATATTCACCCTATCTGAGAAGGCTAGATGCTGAGCTTTTCTACCCAAGAAGCCAGGGGGGCTGTTGAGTTACTGAAAAAATGTCAGGGTCTTGTGCTGTAAGTTTTCCTATCCTGCGGTAGGACTCACATTTGGACATGAGGTATAGTCAAACATTCTAAAGATGAGACAAATCAATTTTGCTTGTTTTGTTTGAAACCTTGGAAACAAAAAATTGTGAAAAAACAACAACAAAAAACCCACAGCAAGAACTAAATATTTTCATCACCTAATGAAATTTTCAGACCCTTCCAGGCAGCACTTTTCAGCTGTACTGTAAATTGAACAAAAAGTGGTTGTCACCCCCCCTCTTACAATGTTTATGATTTATGATGAGCTTGACTGCTGATGGGGAAACACCCCCCCCCTCTTACAATGCTTATGATTTATGATGAGCTTGACTGCTGATGGGAAACACCACCAATTGTAGGTGGGAAGGGAGCATTTAAGTTTCGCTAACTGTGACATGATCATAGCAATCAATAAACTTGCCTATCCGGAACATTGCACCCATTTAAAATAAAACGTTGTTAGTCAGGCTACTGTATTAGCTAAACTGTCATGTTGTTACATAATATTGATTTTATTTTATAATGGTGCCCCCATGTCTGAGCTCGGTAGACAGATGTCCCATTTTTGTTCAGTCTATAAGTTTTATACTTGAAACTGTAAAGTTAACTCCAAAACGAAATACAATATAAATATTTATTAGGCTTCTTTTGTTTTTAAAATAGTACATCTTAACATTTTCAGGCCCTTATGATGACAAATTTGAGGATTAGAAAAGACTGTGGTTCAATATCACACCTGCACACAATTATTGTTTTATTCTCCTCAGCTTACAGGTGAATATAATCCATCTCCAGTTTGTTTTGTCATTCACAGGATGGACAGACAGTACAACTGGATGAGAATGAATCAGTAAAACTGGTGAAAACAGAGAGAAGAAAATGTAGAAAAGGTCAAGAAATACAACCTGCTGAACACTTGAAGGATGGCGACGTTGTCAAGAGAGATATAGAACAATTCAAGAATGGAAACATATGACGTGTACTCACAACAACTGCATAACGGAAGAAAACGTCGTCATTGTGGCAGCCAAGTGGTAAAGGTGGTCAGTCATATCAGGAGGAGCTTATTGCAGAGATCTTTCGATGAGCAAAGCGATCGTTTGAGTAATTATTTGATGTAGTTTATCACCCAGTTGGTTGTTGTGTGTGTTACCGATATTGTTGTGATTTGTTACAGATCAACAGGGAGCCAAACGGATCTAACCTTTGCCCTATCTCCTTTCTCTGTTGGATCAGATCTCTATATCGGTGTTATCACACAAAGGGTAGAATGGTCCATCACACATAGCTTTCGGGGGAGATCAAATTTTCTTTAAATATTTAAAAATCAACTCTTATATCCAGAGTATCTGTATTATTTTATGCAGTCCAGATTGTTTTCCTTTGCTAGATATGTATAGACTCTTTCCCGAAGTATTGCAAATAAGAAAACAGATAACATTTGTCCATTTTTTTTGAAAAAGGCGTCATCAAAAAGTCAGAAAAATGCTTGGTAAAATGAAAATTAATTTCCATTGAATTTGCAATTTTATCAGGTTTTCCTGTGGATATTTTTTTTTATATAAACAAAGCAGAAGTGATTTGTTTTGTTCTTTTAGATAGTTGTCAATAATCTTTATATTTGGCAAAGGGACATGGTTCAGTTGTCAGAGACAGTTCCCATTCATGTAGCCCCCAACATTGTTAGAATTTGACCTGCAGTTGCAGGACTTGAATCAAAACGCACATCATGATGAGTTTGTCTAAAATCTAGTACCACCTTGGATTAACGTAGATTGGCCCGTCCGTCATATTGCTATAACATGGACAATTTCTTTTGTTTTGTGTATTTGCACATTGCGAGCAGTGACATGAAGTGCAAGTGGTGCAACCTCATTTTGTTTCCTTTTCATTCCATCTTTTTACTTTTTTGACTCACATTGATGTCATGTGACTAATCTTAGATTGGAATTGATTTTACTGATATTTTATTTGTCCAAAAGTTGAGATTTATGCATTGCGAGCATCAAAGATACTGACACAAGGTTTTCTGGAGTTGTAATTTGTATGTTATACTTGTGTTGCAAATGTAAATAATGTGTATTTTGACTTATGTATCAGATATATATGTCAGCGGTGTGAAAAATCAAGAGATATATCAGTCATATGGAATATAATATAGACATATAAATTTCTGTCTTTTCAAGTATGAAACTGTCACAGTGATTCAGGATTCATGCCTCACTCGTTAGTTATATTTCTTAATAGGCTAATAAGCACACCACTGTACAAAGTTATTGTTAAGCATATGAAGAATTAAAAACATAAATTTAGACAACGCAATAACGAAGAAAAAATAGGCATGTTAACCCTGTCACTGCCTCGCATATTTCCTTCCCCTGTGCTAAGGGAATTTCACAAAATAGGCAGAATCACCAGTGGACTATAATGCAGTTTCAGTTCTGTGGAGATTTAAATCCTTTCATTGCTGTCTTGGTGTACAATGTACATCATAATATGACTGGGGTCAGATGCGCTATTGACATACAGCATACATCATCATAAAACCGTGTTTTATAGTGAAGTGCGCTGTACATCAAAGGTGTATCTAACCCCAGTTGTATTCTGATGTATAAACATCAAGAAAGCAGTGAAGGGGTTATGAAGTAAAATAATCAAATGGTACAATAACAAGAAGACAAACATTTTAAGAAATATAGCAAATAAGTGAATCATAAATTCAGACTCACCTTGTGTCTATGAGGTAGAGATGTTGAAATATCCATGTTTTTAATGTTTGATCACTGTTGTTAGTAGCCCAGTGCCTAACCTGGCTGTCTCAGTTTGAATGCAAATCAGTGTCAGATCAAACAGCGAAGTGAAACTACAACTTTAGATATTAACATGATGATTGTGAAATTAGAACTTAGATTTTTGTGTACCTAAGAATGTGTGAGTGAATCCTTGTGTAGAATTGTTGTAGGCCATGACTATATACAGAATGAACAAAAAATGTGATCCTAATTTGTCTGTCCTTTCGGGACCAGACATTTTGAGAATTTTTGGTATACTTTTCAGTCTGGATTCTGCAATCTTTGATCATCCCAATTTATACATATCTTTTGATATATCTTTTGACTCATAATTGTATTCAGTCGTGCTGGGCACAATATAACCGTAATCATGCGGATGTGCTGTTAAATCCTAACACAAACAAACAAATAATTCTGCAGTGCTTTGCTAAGAAACGACACAAAATCTTCTGGAGCTTTGCAGATATTTGGTTCTCACTGGTCTCAGCCCCGAGAAGAAATCATCCATTTCATCTCTTCCCAATAAATGTGATAAGCATTTAGATGATGATAAGTATTTTCGCTCTAAGGACGAAAATGTGGCGGGTTTCATGGCAAGCCGGCAATTTATTTGTATCCCTCTTTTGTTAATTTACCTGTATACAATCTTAGACTGTCAAAAGTTATACACTCATTTAGATATACCATTTATAACTGTAAACATTTTTTAACTGTGCAAGGCGCAATATAGCTGTAATCATGTTGACATGTTAAATCCCAAAACAAACAATCATGGATCATCAGGTGACTATGTTGCGATTCAGTACAAGTCTTCTGTGTTGTTTCTTATGTGATGGGAAGACGAAAAGACAGGCTTAGGTTTAATTGATGTCTTTCAGTTGTTAAGTTGATGTGACATTCGATAGTTCTGTTCCACTTGTGGACTCTTGAAAGATCACATATCTCCAATCCCACTGCCATGGTTTTCAGAAGATTACAGTTCAATTTATGAAATCCAAATTGGTGTAAGTGTCCAGTTCATGGAAACTGAACTAAAGCAATGTCAGTATTCAAGGTCAAGTTTCGTTTTATAGAAAAGTGGCATAATTCCATGTAATCGCAATTTTAATTTTAACCCTAGAGGTGTCAATGGGGCCGATCTGATCAGTGACTCACTCATTGTGCTCTGCGTTAGAATTACTCTTCATACAGCACATGGTGTGGTATTACTATTATATCACCTTAAGCATAAACTGTTGCTTCTTCAACTTGAAAATTAGCTTCATTATAGAAATGTTGAGAATCCAACAGCTGCTGTTGACACTTTTAGGGTTAAACAGTGGCAGTTCTTGAGATAATCAGGCTCTCAAGGGATGTTTTAGTTTTCTGAGCCCAGCATGACATTATGTTTGTAATGCCTTCAGCCTTGAAGAATTAATTATCACTTTGTGGGTTATGCACTGATTAACCGCCAAGATGAACATTTAACCTCTTCCTGACACAAGGACAGTTTGCCTCCTATCTTCACTGTCGGCTGTAGAGTGAGTCTCCTGCAATCAGTATCGCAGAGAGAATGTATGGCTAGCAATGCTCATCACTATGATCCTGATGGTTGCAAAGGACATAGCAAGTGCTGTTCATCATTTGCAGCGTCTTGGCACGTCTACTGTATAAAAAAAATACTGACCGGCATCAGATATGTTGCAAAAAGGATTAAGTTGATGCACACTATTGCTTGTATTGTACACTTACAAATCCTACATGAGAGCCAGTACATGTGTATTTCTTTTGTTTTTTAAAAATATTTTTTAAAAATAAGTGTCTCAGTCACATCAATATTTACATATAGATCGATATGGGGCATTTATGTCGCCCATCAGGAACACATTGTCTTTCTGATCTGGTATACAAAAATTGCCACTTGTCAAGGACTGATATTAGTTCTGGGTATTATCATCTTTTGTTTGTAGTAACTTAAAATTTGAAAGACTCATTTTAGGTAGTTTTTTAAAAAAAAATGTTTTGTTTATTTGCTTTATATTTTTGTTGTGTGTATAGTTTTGTTTTTTTCTGTTGTTTTATGCAGTGATACACTGGATGATATTTGTCAATGAAAGTTTTTGTAATTTTATGTACATGTTGTTCCAGTTTCAGTCATTGAATCTGTTTCTTTTGTTGGGTACATTTAGGATGTTTTATAGAAGGCAGTGCAATGTCCAGTTTATGTATGTTATTATGACTGAGTGGTCAGAGCCTTTGTGGGGTCAGTGCTAGCAAAGGAATGTCAGAGCCTGTTGGGATCAGTGTTAGCATAGAAATGTCAGAGCCTTTGTGGGATCAGTGCTAGCATGGGAATGTCAGAGCCTTTGTGGGATCAGTGTTAGCATAGAAATGTCAGAGCCTTGTGGGATCAGTGCTAGCATGGGAAAGTCAGAACCTTTGTGGGATCAGTGCTAGCATAGGAATGCCAGAGCCTGTTGGGATCAGTGCTAGCATAGGAATGTCAGAGCCTGTTGGGATCAGTGCTAAAATAGGAATGTCAGAG
>JBCEWB010923837.1:0-15536 GCA_039654565.1 Peronia peronii
TTATTGTTGTTGTTGTTGTTGTTGTTGTTGTTGTTGTTGTTGTTGTTGTTGTTGTTGTTGTTGTTGTTGTTGTTGCTTTACTTAAACATGCATTTTCCTTGCATAAGCTATGCAAACCAAGAATTTTATCCCATTGTAAATAAACAAACAACAGATGTCAGAAAATGAATCTTCTTCCACCATTCTTATCCTAGTTTTAAGCGTATACTCCTGACCTCAAAGGCAGAATAGATTAGGTTGTGAGACAGAACAGAGAGAGAGAAAAAAATGTAAATTTATTTTAGATTACTGGAAAGCAGAAGGATGAGTGTCAGTTTCCAGGTATGCTGGTTCCGGTAGATCAATAATCAGCAATATTCTTCTTACATGAGAAAAAAAAAAACAGTCATGATTCGAGGATTCAAGTAAGGATGCATCACAATATTCATTGCATGCCCTTCAACACTCTGGAATAATATTTCTTTATCATTACAATGATACCTTCTTCCGGTTGTGTGAAGCTTTCTGAAAGTGCAGGACTTTGGAAAGATAGAATTAAAGACAGAATCCAGAAAAACAGGCATTAAATTTTATGTTTTCCATGCACATTGATATATATTATTTTTTCCCCTTCGAAATCATGTGGTACAAAGGCATTTCATCTGTTTCGTCTTACTTTCTGAAAATTAATAGTGGTATCAAGTACAACATAGTATGAGACTATAAAGTACTCTTCGAGTAAATAGTTTGAGAAGTCTCCTGGGAGCGCTAACATTTCCTGTCAAGAGATTAGGTCTAGTATAAGCCATTACGTTTGTTTCCCTACTCCAGTTATCTCATCCAGACTTAAAAAAGGACAAGAAAAGGCACAGGGAGCTATAAACTTATCACTAGACCTGGTCACATGACCAGGTATAGTTATGAGGAAGCTATATTGATGGGCAAGTATATTTTCTCCTTCTACCCCATTTATGGTACTGTCTAGGTTTCAGCAAAGTTGCTAAGCTATAAACCTATCTCGAACAGCGTCTTCAACATTGTTCTGATCTGTGCTCTAAAATCGGTTTTGAGAGGCCACCAAATCGGATGTCATGGCCATACCACTTTAAATTTCTTGTTAACAGATGTAAGTGTCATTGAAATATTTTTACACTATAACCTGACCACCACATTTTTTAAAATTTTACATCTATGTTCTCTGGTCTTAATTGAACAAAACAAATTGAACAATACACCACATACATGATAATTATATATATCAAAGTGAGCAATGCACTGTAATTACTGCCTCAAAATGTAAACTTTGACAGCATTTTCCCTGGCATGATTTTTAAAAGACTGGTCAGTGCGATAATCTTCCTCCTCCTCCTCCTCCTGCTGCTGTTGCTGCTGCTCCACAAAAGTTAAGCCAAGCATTCGGGCAAAAATCACTAAATACTGAAACAGGAGAACCAGAAATTGACCGAGGCAGCACCACAGTGGCATGAGATGCCAAAACTGTTACGCTCGTCGAAGCCTCGTGCTTTGCGGTGGTGAGACATCTCAGCGATGCTGGACAATACAACCTGCAGGCAAGAATAATAGTGAAGTCAATCATTGTGTGAGATGTTCCGCATGCCACTGCTCACCCACATTATTATAGCGCTGGGAATCACCATTTACTTTTCTTTTATAGCATTGTAGAACCTATCAGCGTATTTATGTGGTAGAGGCAGGCATTCAACCTCACTATAAAATTTAATTAAACAAATGAAACATTACAGTCGTGCTGAAGGTTTCAGTTATGAAAAGTTCATTTCAAGGTGGATCTACGTATTTCTGTGAATGGCATTGTTTAAAACAAAACACTTCAAATGTTAATAGCCAAGTGATGACAAAAGGAGCCAAGCATATCAGACTCCTGTGGAATGCCGCCACATGTCTCTTTGAACTTTCCAAATGCCATGTTTTGCGATAACATTGACAATTGTTTTTGTTTTTTTATAGTTTTTTTTTCTTGTGCTTGTCTGTTCTGTCGTCTGTTTGACGGGTGCACATGTGGGTAAAGTAATGTAACAGACTTTGAATATGAATATTTATTTGAGTTTTCAATCCGTAACATGATTTACATGGAAGAGATCTAGGATTTGTTTCTACATTACTCGGGGCGCATTGTTTTTATATTGCTGTGGGAAAATGATCTAAACCATCAGCAGCAATACTTTATTCGTAAATTATACCTCTGCAATCATTTTTAATTTCAAATTTGCATTGTCCTGTGGAAATTATGAGTTTCTAACCTGAAAAGTGAAATCCTTAACTAAGCTATTTTTTGTTTCTTAAGGATAGAAGTGGCCGTAAGTAATCTTTGCATTCTTCACGTATGTTTTACACATTGAACAAGAAAGTCATATATCAACTAAAGGTAGGGTTTCTCTGGGTTCATTGTCAGATATGTAAATATTTGATTGGAATGAGACCGATGTGTTTACTTACGGGGTTAACTTGGTGGTAGATATAACACTTGCTCTCTTTCTCTTATCCAAAAGGACAATCTTACAGGTGTCATAACAAATATCTTCAAGTCTTTAAAGAAAGTTTTCGTAGCTGTTAACGTTAATTTACCGGGAAATCTAGAGGAAAGATGAAATGGAGTTTGTATCAACAGCGCATGGAAACCTCAGCGGTCACTGTCTTATCAACCACTTGACCATCAAAGACGCCGAAAAAAGACCACTTATTCTGCTGTAATTTGAGCTTAACTTTCAGCTGATAGCTGATAGTCCGAGGGAAGGAATACTAGCAGCAATCTTGACGGTTCACAGCAGGCAGCCCCTGTCAAAACAGTAGATAAATCACAACAGCTCATGAGATCGTGCAGGACGTGTGATTGAAAGCTAGCTCGACTCGGCCGTCTCAGGTTTAATTTTGTGTGCAGGTCTCAAACATTGTGTGAAATTTTACGTTTGGCGTGGGATGATAGTCATCTCTCAAAATCTACAGAGTGATCGGATGAGTAAGATGCCAAATCCATTCTCATTTTAGCTGCCATCTAGGCAATTCTAGTTCTTACATGTTCTAGAGATATTTCTTTTAAATCTCAGACTTCTGTTTCTGTGTGTGTTGGAATGTGTGTTGGATGTGTGCATTGCTGTTGTTGTTGTTATGCTGTTGTTGTTGTTGTTGTTATTGTTGTTGTTATACTCAATTAAATGCTTATGTCTGTCTCAATTTTCAGCCGTTTAAAAATAGTCTGTGTAAAAGAAATTATCTCCATGAATGGCGGTTTTAGCCTCTGTTTTTAGGGTTTCATTTAGGATGTAGCTAAAAGAGGAGAAATTTACTTTTTTTTTCTATTTTTCTCTGGTTAAAAGAAAAGATAGAATCTAGAAAACAAGAATCTAGCCAGAGTTCATCTATAGAAGTATTTTGTACTTTTAATCAACCTGAATTTTATGTCTAATGGAATAATTAAATGTCTAGTGATTCAGAAGACATTGAGAAAGAATAGGTCTACATAAGTTTTCTAGATATCTAAAAGAGTATGTAAATTTTTGACCAGTTACGAAGTCAGAACATTCTAATGTGGCTGTGCACATATGGTTGGCACATCGTGCCAGCTCCCTCACCAACTCATTCATTTACTCATTCACTCACACATTCACTCACCCACTCACTCACTCACTCACTTATCACTCACACATTCACTCACTTACTCACTCACTCACTCGGTCGCTCACTCACCCACTTACTCACTCATTCACTCTCTCACTCATTCACTCACTCACTCATTGAATGTCCAATTAATCAAAAAATTAAATACATTTTCTCTACGATTTTGCTGATGATGCTATCCTTCATATTCATTTGCTCTCTAGACTAACATACATGCATGGTAATTGAAGCTCCGAGGAAGTTGTGCAGTGACGCAACAAATCTTTTTTTTTTTTAACCCGACATATCGACAACTTGCAGCTATGAATCTGAAAGTTGAGTGATAGTTAAAGATAATTTATAGGTTTAGTGAACATATAATAAAGTGTTGTTGTTTTTTTTTGAAGTTGCTTATTTTGATCTGGTACTTGATTTTCTGTAAAAAGACACTATACTAACGATTTCAAATGTCTGCTATCACTCACCGTTAGGTTGAGATTGGAATTTCACTCCCTGGGTATTGAATCAATATTTGGAAGCAGATTGCTCGCATACTTGCTTCCAACTGAAAAAGAATATCCATCGTATTCTGGAGGATTTATTTGAATCTATAGTTAGAAGAGAAATAAACAAGATAGCCGATAATGAATGAAATCAAATTATCTAGGTTTACCTAAGCTTCTACACGTCATAAAATGAAGAATATATTGTGTAAAGTGGTGTATGCTATTACTTATAAATACCTGAAGGGTGTTGATTCTGTGAAAATTGCCTAGCAAGGGGGCTGATTATTGTGAAAAGGAAGTGGCGCAAATGTTTATCAGCCAGACGTGATCACCAGCTGTAAAATCATCAATCCAGTTTTATAAAAGAAAGACAGAAAGAAAGAGAGAAAGGAAGAAAGACGCTTAGATAATGGAAAGAAGCAATAATGAACATGTATACTCTACACAAAGATCAGCAAGGTATCTTGGATTGTACAATATAAATATGGATATAAAAGGGTATCGTGAGGTTACTCTCGAGTAGAGAAAGGTTCACGTGCAATGTTGGTGACCAGGTGTGGATGCCAATCATGGAAATTGTGACGGAGAGCATGCCATTAATAGGCGATGAAGAGACAAGTCCGTGCAGTATAGTGGGTGTATTATAGAACACTGCATTGGATATTCATGCCATGACTTCTGCAGTCATGCACTCCATCAAAGCCATTAACCTTTGAACTTGATTCATCTTTGCCATAATATTATAACCAGAGGCGGGCATCATCCGATACAACTAAAGACAATGGATACAAATTCATTGTTTAATCCAGGAACTGCTAAGGGACGATCTGCTCTTGGACATGTCAATTTTGCTTTGCATGTGAGTTACTCCTTAATAACATACACAAAGATGGCAAGAGGCGTGTTTCATTTTTTGCCATATAACTATGATTGCATGAAGATGATTGAATGCCACCATAAATATATTGGCACTCCAGCAATTTCCTCTGGCAATATTAGGGTAAAGATAGCGTCCTCTAGCTTACTCCAGGCCACTTTATGTACACTTATTTCCAATTTCAAACATGACATAATTATTACAACTGAGAATTAATATGAATTGTTGGTTATTTTGTTTCAACTGACAAACAATGGTCTTAACTAAAAACTGAAGTGTTTTTTATTTCTCTGATGTTACTGAGCCTTTGAGATAATTTCTAGAGATTCGTTTTTTGTTGCTTTTGCTCTTGTTGATTTTACAGTTGTTACTGTGGCTGCTGTTGTTTTCATATCCTACTTTATGCCCATGATTTCCTAACAGAGCATGCATGCTCCATTAAAAAATAAATAAATAAATAAAACAAATAAATAAATATAATAATTAAACATAAATATTGAACTTGAGGGCGTAACGCAAGGGGGGCCACTGTGTAATTTTAACACAGCAGGGCTATCGAATTTCCTTAGAAAATTGTCTATCTTTCTGTGGTGCAAATGGAGCAAATTACTGGTCTTTGAATTATTTGATATTACGTTGGCGCAGTCATGACAAATTAGATTACACAAACGCTATAGGAATTTAATAAAGAATAGGGAAAAGACGAGAACAGGGATACAATTTCACAAATTCACTAATTTACAAATAACTTCAATTCATCATAAGGTTTCGGAGATCCAGTAGTCGAATATTCATGTAAGGGTCGATTTGTGACAGTCACAAGTCTCAGAAAAGAACGAAAAAGTTAAATTTTGCCTAAGAGGACATATAAAACAAAGAAAGTTCATATAAATGTTATTGTTGTTCATCTATTATGAAGTTCTATTTGTCTGCAGAAGCCTACAGCCTATGAATAGTGTCTGATGATTTGCAGCGGTGGGAGAGGGGGTTGATTTTAAAAAAAAAAAAATATTATCATTACCATTGTTCTTAATATTAGATCTATCATTATTTTTATTGTTGTGAAGAGGAGATCCCTGAAAAGATGAGACGGAGAGCAGACGACAGTAGCAATTTTAGTGCAAGGCAACATAGAAAAGGGTCTTGTTTCATGTTTCATAGTTTCCTGTTGGGAGATTAAAGTATTCTTATATTTTCTGTCATGCTTATTCTTAACTGTATTCTGATATTAACTAGTTGCATAAAGATCTAATTGTGTCGAAAATATAGGCAGTATCTGTGTGCTTTTATTTTTTATTTATATATTTATTTATTTGGTTTTGGTACTGTTATAGCTAGTCTCGGATCCCGGCCAACAATTCCAGTCTTGTATTTTACGTCACTGTTATTATCTTGCCACACATTATTATATTATGATCAGTTTGGAAATCACGTTTTCCTGAGCATATTTCCCACGCCCTAGTATATGCATAATAATTTCGTCAAAGCTCCGTATCTCAGTCGAGCATACAAGTCCAAGATCGACGTGAATCTGGTAGATAGAAAATCTTTTTTGAACTTCACACGTTATCTGTCTCTGAAAATGAAATAAGTAAACGTTTAATGTTATCCTTCTCTTGAGAATTTTTTAACTTCACAGTATCACTATACTCTACTGTGAGAAACAGCTTTATTTAAGAATTAGAGAAAAAAAAAAAAGAACGAAACCCCTGGAATTATAAAAGTTGTTTCTAAGAATCCATGCCGTTTATCCTGATTGTTTTCTTTAACGTCTTCAGGACCTCTATAGTTAACGCTTTCATTGTGAAGAAATTTAATCATTATTGGTGGAGTGATGTTGGTGATGCTTACTGTTGTTGCTTTTGTGAATTAGTATTATATTTCTAGGTGATGGCGTCCTTAAATAATGGACAACTTGAAAGAATTTACAGGAATCAGAACTTTGATTTAAATAGTACAAAGAGTTTCTCCTGTCGGGAACACTAAGGCTGATTATCTGATAACTAAGTTTATGATATTTCTTTGATACAGGGAATGTAAATTGTGAAACAGTTTTCATAAGTCAGAGTTTTATCAGCTTTGCACCCATTTTCCCCCAGAAAGCTCATGAAATACTGTGGAAATAAATGACTTGCCCTATAAAATTTACTGACTCCAGTCTCGCGCTTTCTTCATCAAGGTAAAAGTTAAAGATTTCTATTCTGTACGAAATACTGGGCATGTGCAACCTGTTTCTCACAGAGATTTAGCAAAGTAGGCGGATAACCGTGAAAGATTGCTGAGCTTTACCGGTCTAAGGCTCTGCTGTTCATTTCCCTATGCGGCGACAATTTATGGAATTGTTACTGATAAGATGTCTATGGCGACTGTCTGTTGCCAACCTTTTTTGTGCCACGTAATAGTGTTTATTTGTCACGACAATTGCTTGGAACCAAGATTTAATGCTTGTAAAATACCTCTTGTAATGCATGGCGCCTTAGAGCTGAGAGCGGTGAATTTTACTTACAAACATTATGTTTTGATTTTGAGGGTACAACTGCCAGATAATCACAGTGCGCCCTCACTGAATACTTATTTAATAAGAACTAAATTTAATCTAAGAATTCATTCTTTAAATCTAATTGTGGCATGTAACACAACACTCTTATAGCTTGATATCATAGAAAATAAGACAGGCTCTCGATATGTACACCAAATCATGGCGTGATAATAAAATTTTGGATTTCGCTTTCGCCCCGAAGTGACGTCATTGTCTATAAAACGAACTTTGGCCCGAGGAACAAGAAAAATAAAACAAAACATAACTGAAATAGTAATAAACCTATAATTATCTCTTTTATCTACAACTCACCAAATGTGCTATCTGTGCTCAAATTGACCAAGCATGTGTTGAAGATCTCCTGACCATTCTAGACAGCAACATCTCTAAATCCGGGACAAAGGAGCTCAGTAAATTATAGCTAAGCTGCCTGCATCTCCGACACGGAAGCCAGGCCATGGAGCCTTTGGTATTTATGTATCTGTTCAGCATGGGTTTTTATTTCACTGCAGGGAGTAGGGACTGTTTGTGGCAAGTGGTTATTAATGGTGATACGAACTCGACTATCAGGATAGCCCTGCTCAACGGAAGTAACCAACCTCGTAATGAATGGGCAAATACGATGATGAATAGATGTGTGGGTATTCTTACTGCATCAAAAGCGTTGTCTAACCTATTTTTCTTGCTGATTTTGGTTGTGTTTATGACTGTCTGTTTTATTGTTATTGATGTTGATTTATTGTTGTTGATGTTGTTATTGTTGTAGTTATTGCCATCGACATTGCTGTCGTGGTTTTTGTTATGCTGATGATGGTGGTAAAAATACATTTTAAGTGTGGGACAACTTCTTGGACATGACGCCATCAACATTTCTAAAGTTCCATAAATATTGAAGCAAAAGTGACGGGCTTATTCGATTGTTTCTTTGCTTGTCCACAGCTCTGAAAAGATGGATGAACAAATTTAACTTAAACAAACCAGCAGAAAATAATACTACTAATATATAGTACTATAATACGTTTCTCCTATAGTGGTTTAGTTACCGAGCTGTGGAGATCTGGAAAGCGTTCCGAAACTACTGTATGAAATTCAATATATGTATCACTTCACTCAGCTTTCACATCCTGGGATAGCACTTAAGAGATATTGGTTATTTGTATTACAATGAGACGTTATTTGACAGATCTGGCTTTTAATTCAGACGGATATAACAAGCTATTTTGCTCTCAGATTGCTCTGCAAGAAACAGCGCAATGTAGGTTATTTTAGGCCCATGACGGCTTTCCCCTTACCATCCAGATCTCGGCATCATTATTATTATCATATTGGTTTGTTTGTTTACGTAAAATTCTTTCATTCTTATTCCAAACTGTGTGTGTGATCTAATAATCTCATTGTACTAGTTGTCATGACAACAGAAACGAAAGAATCATTAGTTAGTCGTTTCACTGAAACATTAGTGTGTATGTGTGTGTGTGTGTGTTGGGGGGGGGGGGTTACACCTCGATCACGGAAATGCTCTGTTATCTGGCCATACGCCATTTACCGTCTAAGTCTAGACTGTTTGAAACTATGCTCACAGCTCCTCTCTCGGGAATCCACCATCGACGTAAATTAAAAATATCCTGCGTCTTATTCACAGCATAATGTGTTTTTGGCATTTACTGACATTACCGTTTTGCCCTCACAGACATGGCCCTGTAGACCTGAACTTCACATAATGACCTTTTTCGACAACCTTTCATTTTCCCTGTCATCACATCCATCTTTTTACGGTGTCATTTATCAACATTTCTTCGCCATGTTGTCTATTTCAAACGTAAAGAATGCCCAGTCTCAACAGCTGCTACTGTCACACGTACCATTTTGACGTAAACTATGTGTGTGCGTCAGCTGATATCTCTGTTTCCACCATCACTGTCATCATTATCTTCATTACTATCCTCTTGTTGTATTTATCTTTTTTTATTATTATTATTTTACTTCCTTGTTGACCTGTCTTTTCTTTGTATAGTTGCATAATAATAAAAAAGATCTTGTTCTTGTTCATTTTACCCTACTTTTCATTTCTCCTAAGGGATGACTATACCATTTCTCTTCGTTAGCAATGGTTTTGGATCTGGGAAGAACTTTTTACGTCATTTTAATATATTCTCATGTTCATGCTTATTTATATGTAGGCCTATATGACAAATAAACGCGAAGATAACTGATCTGTCACATTGACAAGCGGGCGGATGGCTGGACAGAGGAATAGGAAAAGAAAGAGAGATAAAGCTAGTTAAGGGGAGGATTTCTCTTTAACTCACGACCCCACATTAAAGTACGCGACTGTAGCGGATAAATGTCAGTTCTTATGTTATGTTCAGGTTGTTTTCAGCTTAGTTTGTTCTATCAATCAATTGCATTGTTAGTCTGGAATTTTGTAGTTCTGGATAATTAACGAATTCCAAAACGAGAGTAAGACCGATGACTGAGGGTTTCAACCAAATGACTTGCTTGCTAGAATTCGATTTTCCTATTATATCGCCTTCTTTCATCCTCTTGAGATTACTTTTCAAACTGCAAAATACCCAAAGACAATTCCTATCAAAAGCGAGATATGGTAGTTTTTAAGACTTCGACTTCTAGAATAATAAAACAAATAGGTGAACAATTTAACGCATCTTTAGCTTCTTCTTTCATATAGGAAGGCCCAGGTCCATGCAAAATTTATTCTTGGACGTTCAGATAAAGAGGAAGTGTGTTTTAAAGAGTGGCGGGCCAGGGGAAGGTGTTAGGACACCTGAACGTACTATAAATAATTAAGAAAAGAGACGGGCCAAGGACACCTTATATTGCAGCATATATGTAAAATAAATCAGCTGCCAGGGTTAACTTTCTGATGCAAAGAAAACACTAGTAAACACGAATGTATACTTAGGCCTAATACAAATTCAGAACAACAAGGATGTTGTTAAATACTCTTTGCTATGGAATCATAACAGTGGTTGCTATGGGGAGAGATACAGCTGATAGGAGAAAATTTCAAACTAAACTAACTTCATCCCTAAGCTATGCTCATATGTAATAATGAAGTCCAGTGGATGAAATGAGGAGGAGCATGATTGTACTGTAATGGAATTTGCTTGAACATAGCAACAGTGTAAGTGGTTGCGCAAAAGAAGTCAGCCAGCTTTATTTTATTGGATAATTCAGAAATTCTCATAAGGCCAAAAGGCGTGCCGCTGATCTCTTCGTTATCAGTCTAGCACTCGCCGACAAGACCCATCTGTTTCTTTTGACGATTCATTGGCAACGTACCCACTGAACAAACACTACTGCGTCTTAACACGTTCATTTAAATGTCAGGGTTTTCTTATCTCTAAAGTGGCGAGTAACCAATATTTGATGGGCTTGTCTGTCGATGATTCACCATTGTTGCATTATTGCGCCTCATGTGGTTCGTGATCCCTTTTTTGCACCATAAAATACCACTTTCCTCTAGTTCATAGCAGGATATAATATGGTAGTGATATAAGACAAAAGTCCGAAAGTTCATCAGCCTGTCTCGTTTGTAAGCGTGTAAATGTGAGAAAAAAAAAACAAACAAGCAGATCAGTTCTTAATTTCAGTTCTTCAGGAACAAGTCTGTAGATATATGTCATTTTTAAAAAAGGCGAGAACAAGAAAAAGAGAAAACAAAAGGATTTTTTTTTTTTGCCACAAATCATTGATAAAGAGGAGAAAATTGCACGTGCGTTAATTTCTCACCATATAATATATTAATTATCTTAACTTCATGACCTCGATCCACAGAAAAATAAACAAACAGATCTAGTTTTGTTTCTTGTTTTATTTTTTCATGATATCCGGATTCATAACAAGCCAATAAAGAGTTAACGTATGTAAAAATTCAGTAAGTGTGGTTTCGTGGTATACTATGTGAATTTTTTTTTTGGGGGGGGGGGAGGAGGAGAGAGAACACAATTTTGAAAGTAAATATAGTTTTCATGCGTTTTCCATTTATCGGGCAAATATACACTTGTCATGTTTTTCTTTCTCTCCTTTTAAAGAATTTATGTAAACTTACAGGTCTGACGTAAACACAAGGAGACCATGTTTTAATCTCGTTTGTGCTATTTAGGTATCAAGTTTATCATCAAGAGATGCAAGTTTATCAAATAAAACACGTACATATCACACACAGATAAACAGCATCATGAGTTACGAAAACAAAGGAGAAAAGCGAACCGAGGTATAGGGGAGTAGTCCGGTAAGAATATTGTAAAAGAGGAGGTGACATGTTGGATGGGAAGTTGCTGATGAGATGCTTGATATAAGCAAACTTGTTTCGCAGTGTGTGGTGTGTTTCACCCTGGCGGATATAATCTATAGTTTGATCGGCATGATTAAATCTCGGTCATTGAAATGGGCATCACATAACTGAAAAAAAAAAAGAAAGGAACATGTACGGATGGTGGATAAAAAAAAACGTTTCAGCTCGAAATCTAACAAAGACCTGAATACACTATGGAAGGCCATCACGGAAACAGAAGAAAAAAGAAGAGAAAGGAACGTTCAGGGATACTGGATGAACGCACAGCATAAACGAGAAATCTAGGAAAGATTCAAATACACTACAGAAGATCGTAGATAAAATAACTGTTCGTAACCGAACATGGAAGCAACCTAACGTCGTCAGTCAACAGAGTCATGTATGTCTGTCTTAAGAGCAATTCTTGGTGGAAACTAGCGCTGCCTCATTGATCTACACCTTCTAACAAACTACCGCGGCTGGCTTGTGAAACATCCCACAAGACAGCATATTGCACGTTCGTTATAGTCATTGCTGTTGCTTATATCCGTACTTTTTTTTCTCACCCGTTGATGGTAAAAGAGTCCGAGATACACTATATTATCATGTCAGAAAAAAAAAGTTTCTAATATATTCATCATAATTTCTGGAGTTAAAAACTGTAGAAAGTTGAGAAAGTGAACATTCGAGGAAAACATGAGTTTCATGGCGCTCAACCAGATACTACAAGGTATTCAGTAGTCTGTATGTGTGTGTGTATATGTGCGTGTGTGTGTGTGTGTGTTATTATATAGATGCAGGTGGTGAAAACGGATTTATTATTAATGCTTCTATCCAAGGACAATTTGAGAGATAAAAATAATAACATTAATTAAGTAATGTTTGAAGCAATTCTTTTTGTGTGTCTGTGTGTTTTTGTTTTGTTTTGTTTTGTTTGGCTTTAGTGAAATTCTGTGATGCATACCCACAAGACCCGTCCTTTTCAGTTAAAGGATTCAGGACACTAGTTTATCCTAGCTGATTTACTCCACTAGTCAGGGCTGATGTTGAATAACCATCAAGGCTACTTTGGGGAATCTGTGATTCGTTTTCTCTGTCTCCTTGGCAGAACTAGTTGTGTTGTAGTTCTTCGTAGGAGATACATTCTGACAGGCTGGTGGTCTGGCATGTCGACCACATGGCCTCAGTCACTTACTGACAGTTTCATCGAGCCACAGGTGAGACTTGGATGCTTGGTGGTAACCATACTCAGTCGGACACCTTCTGGAAAGTATTTGGGAGAGGGGAAAGGGTATGGAATGTTACTGCGATTGCTGTGCTTTCTTTGGCCACCAGTAGAACAACAAACTACAGATTAGTGAGATATGCCGTTCAAGAATGAAACAGAATGCTTACCCCCCAGAGCCTCTTAAGATTACCACTTACGATCGTACTGATAAAGATGATGGGTGAATGGAAGGAATAATGGATGGATGGATGGATGGATGGATGGATGATGGATGGATGGACTGGATGGATGGATCCTTGGATGGATCCTTGGATGGGTGGATGGATGCTTGGATGGATCGATCGATAGGTAGATAGATTGTTAGTTTCGTATACCCCACAGTGGGTAATGGAGCTGAGACCTACAATAAAAACTTTCTAACAAATTTTGTCTTTTTTATTTTTCCTGATCTTTTTTTCTGGGAAACTTCTTCTCGGGTATGAACAAAATCTAATCTTACAGCTGATGAATGGATCGATTTGTGGATCGATGGATCGATTGATAGATAGACAGATAGATCTAGATGGCTGGGTTTTGTATATCACACAGTGGTCAACGAAGCGTCCCTATTCATAAAACTTTGTGACAAATTTTGTCCTTTTTCTTTCTGACCTTTTTCTCAGGCAAACTGCGTGTAGGGTATGACAAAAATCCAATCTTATGGCCAAGGCCATGGTGTCTCTGACTGACATTCATTCATGACAGACCGCCCAGGCTACACTCGCTCACCTCTTGTAAATCACCCAGAAGTGAACAACAGGTCAAGGGTACTGGATGAGAGAGCGCGGCAAATGCAGACAACACAATGTTGGCTGAGCGCAGTGCATTTAGCTCAGTCAATGAGGTTATATATTTGTGCTCAGTAAGCTGCCCTGATCTACGACGGGCATTCTCATACAGCGTTTCCTTTTACTCTCCCATCCCATGTATCAAGGTTACAGCTGTCCTCCAGGAAACTTGATCGATTTGGACGTCATTAATTTAGACAATCGTAAAGTACGTATTCTCAAGAACAGACTGATGGTTAAGTTGTATCTTCAGGAACTTTGGGAGAAGGGAAGAAAGAAGGGAGAAAGGTCGATGGAAACGGCATGAAATAATCAGAGCTATTGCTGAATCTTTTTTTTTTTCTCCTTTTTCAGTGAAGGATCACCTCATTGCACATGGATGACAGAGGCCGCACATTATCAAGAGAGGAAAGGGTGGAAGTGGGTGGGGGGGGGGGGGTAACAAAAAACTAGATGGTGTCCATTCTAACACATATTTTAATCCATGGCCATTCAACGGATGTTCCAGCCTACTGTCAACCAGGATATGGCTTGATTTGGTTGCTGTATTATGCAGTGGTAGATCATCACCATCTGAAGGAAACAGATAATGGGTACATACAAAATTTGATTATGACATCTTCTGGCAATATCCTGAGCCCCACTGTCAGGGATGGACATTCGTGAGCACTCCGAGACGAAATAGTCTCACGATCACTCACAATATCAGTGTAAGCGTTCACCAGGTACTCTAAACATGAGCTGTGTATAAAGAACAATTCTCTTTTTATGTCTTGCTTCAGAGCACAGTTGTGAACTATCTGGCATAGTAAAGGTCTTGGTTTTTGACAGAGAGAACATATGGAGACCATATATAACCTTCAAAATGTGACTCTATGGGAACTCATATGGTGACAGAGGGTGGCGGGGGTGGTGGGGGGGGGGGGGGGATATTAGAAAAGATCTGAACAGGAAGCCAGGAAAAGGAGAAAAAAGACACAGAAGCCATGCGGAGAAAGGGCTAGTATCTGAAATAAGGCCATTTTGGGGCTAAAAGCTGAATAAATATGCCGATTTTTCCCCTGATTTTTTTTTTTTAATCTCTGTTTTTGAATTAAACGAGTTCTCTGAAAATCGATTTTTTGTGTCACTAGTTTGCAATGTACGTTTTTATTTTTGACAGATTCTAATCATATTTCGCATAAATCATTTTCATAACAAGACGAAAAAAAGCGTACGTTCGTGTGTTCGTTCTGTTTGTAAGTTTTGGAGAAAATAGTTTGTTTTTTGTTGTTGTTGTTTTTTCTGAAAGAAGGGTGAAATGTGAACAATTTCACCACATACGATACTCAAAAATGTTTGAAAAATTGTCTTTCGCGCTAGAAGAGCTGAAAATAAGTAACCTTTTAGATAATATGCTAATCAACATATTGACCAAGTTCCATCAAGTTTTATGGATATTTGGCGGTGAAGATAGATTTTAAAGTTACCCATTAAAAAAAAAAAAAACCACAAAAAACAAGATGGCGGCGTTGCCAGTTAGAGCCAATCATTTTTTTTTTTTCACAGTTTTCCTCTATTTTGAATATGTGAATTCGATGGTAAAGGTTATAACTGTCTATCTGAAATAATAATAATAAAAAGGAAAAAAACTAATCACCTTCAGGAAGA
>JBCEWB010924169.1:0-15535 GCA_039654565.1 Peronia peronii
CCTACCCTCTTTTGAGACATTTTTATATATTTTCGGGACATTTTCAGGTCTTGGGACCTAGAAAATCGGATTTCTCATATATTTTTCTGTTGGAAAGGCAGAAAACCCGATTTTCGATATTTTTTATCGAATACTTGAAATTTCAGCCTGCGTAGACCTGCGGATGGCCTTAAAATGGGCCAGTTTGTGGTACCTACTCATAACATTCCTGAGCATGAGAACTACCAGGCAATGCCATTAAAAAAGAAATGTACTAACAGCACTATGTACTTATTAAAATCATAATGGCACATCAAATCAACTGACTTGGGCTATACACAGTTTCTCTTAATGTCTAAAAAAGTGCTGAAAATGATTTATGCCATTATGATAAAGCCAAAAATCACTTTTCTCCTCTCGGCCTGAAACTTATGTAGTGAAAGATTCTGAAAAATTCAGCAAAGAAATCTTTTCTTTATAGTTATCTTCTTATCAATTTTTTTTGTTATCAATCTTTCAGATGATAAGAACTACAGTATATCTTGTGCCTGGCAAACAGAAGTAATAGTGTTGGTCAAAACGATCTCCCATTTGTTTAATTTCTGCAGAAAATGACAGAAGTCACAATAGCTTCAAATACTATGGACAGCTTACCTGATCCATGAAGATCATCAGTTCTGAGAAAGTTTCCATGTAGTCCTGGAGGCAGATCCAGAACTTGTAAGGGCTTTCATAATATGTCACAAAGGCCTGGAAATATATAAGTATTAAAACATCAAGTTTATCATCTAAGAACTGCTAGTAAACGTAACTGACGAACTGAGGGAATGCATCAGTAACTCTTATGGTTGACAAACACACGATGTTAGAAAGGTGCAGACGAGAAAATGAAAATATTTTGTAGATGCCCTTTTCTGATTTCCTAAGCTTCAAGAGTTTCAATATAAAATTTAAATAATTGAATGTAGCAGTTATTTCTCATTGATGAAATAGAAAAAAACAGACCTCAATAACAAATACAATATTTTGTTTGCATCTTTAGCTCCCATCCTGCTATGGCTGTCACTAGATATATAGTCTTTAGAACTGTTTCCATACCATAAATAGTAAAACGGGACCATCTCAACATATTATACATATCTGAAGCAGAATCCTGCCTAGTAGTTTCATGTCAGCCATCATAAATAAAAATAAAGCATTTTGTGAAACTGATGACTAATGAATGACTACAATCGCAATTTCACAAATTAGTTACCTGTCCAGATGAACCAACTGGCAAGGAAAATTCTGGGACATACGTTGTGGCATCTCCAGCTTCAAGTGACATCTTACGGATTGTTGTCTTCGTTGACTTCCCTCTATCAAGTACTTGTGATGCCTGAGGTTCTGTTTTAGCTGCTTCCAAGGCAACATTAAGCTGCTTGGAAATTGGGCTGCCTTTATTGCCTGCAGGCACAGGTGTCATCTCAGATGGTTTGGCATTTTCTTTTATGCTGGCAGCCAATTGCACACCACAACTTTTGGGTTCTCTTTCTCTGCCGTTCTGAGACCTTACAGGCTCATCCTCAGAACTACTAATGTCACCACTATTGTCACTGTTCTTTGATGTCCTGTCTTTCATCATTGGTAAACTCTGTTTTCCATCATTCTCTTTGGCAGCACTCTTATTTGATACGTTTCTGAATGTGTCTGGAAGAAGTCTCTTATCCTCAGCTATGTCACTATCATAATTACGTTTTCCCTTCTTTTTCTCACGTTTGCCCTTGTTTGGTGATGCCAGACTGTCAGTGTCTGTGTCATAACATTTGGTGTTCCTCTTGGTGCTGTTGCTTGTGGTTATGTCACCATTTCTCAGGTGTGCTCTATCAAATAACAGTGTAGCGAAAAGGTGATAAAATATCCGAATTCTACAAGTAAAGCACAATAATTTTAGAACAGTTCAATCTGACTGTGTATACAGTCCTTACCTATCTAAAGAATATCTAAAAAATATTAATACACAAATAAACAGAACCTTTTCCATTTCACTGTGCACAAAAAAATTGCTATTTTCTATAGAAACTGGATTCTTCTATTTCAGAAGTTCTGAAATTCCTACTTCTCTTCATATTTTGTTTTGCACCTGGAAATATTAAACAAGACATTTTTGAGTGGACAGTAAGCCATATGCTAGATCATCATCTTCATATTAGCCCTTAACTTAATGAGGGATTTGGGCGCCTCTTGAAAAGTTGTCTTTATCATTAATATCTCCAAATTGTTATGAAAAGGCTGTACCACTGGTGTTCGCTATGTGCTCATGCTCCTGAGAAATGAAGAAGGTAAAATATGCCAGCTCACCCTATGGAAATGCAGACATTCTGATGTCTCGGCCAGTCTTTTTTCTGGCAATCCGCAGAGCAGTAATACATTCTACATCGTGAGCACAGGTACACACAACCTTGATTTGAACAAATGTATAAAACAGATGGTACAGTAACATAACATCAAGACGAATGACCAAACACCTTTTTCCACTGAAAGAAAAACACATCACTGGAAAAAAGACCCAAAAAAAATCTTGCACATGCTACAAATTTCATGATACCTCTAACCTTTGACTATTTTGGGGACATTTTAAAGATAGTTTCTACCACAGAGACAGTTTCTATTATACAGCCTCATATATTCTATTAGCAGGATGAGAATTTGTCTTTTCTAAATAAAGAAGTCTCCTGCATCAATTTCCAGTGTTAAACGCATTGCAGTAGTGCTGTATGTTCACATTTCAAGACTGTCCAAGGACATGCAAACAGGGTCCACAATTCTTAGATAGCTCAAAATTCAAGAACTTTTCGAGGACTTTTTAAGAACTCTATGGCTCTTTGTAAGGACTTCTCGAGGCCGAATAATGTCAAACAGGCCAAGTTATTTACTTGTGAGTAATGTTATTATTGATTGAACGGCAAATATAAACACACAAATCTACAGGTAGGCCTATACATTTTTAGTATAAGGGAAGAACTGTAGTGTTGCTGATTCCATACTGGATTTGTGCATGTCTAGGTGAATACTGTAATAGGCTATGACGATTTATCTGTGTTTTGAGCCAAACCTATTAAGCTATGTGGGTGACTTATTGTGGAAAATGGCTTTGTCCAGGCATTTTTAAAACTACTTTCCCACTGATAAATACACATGTATAGCTGAAGATTCATGCTGCAAGATGTAAAACTTTTCATTATAAATGCAGCAAGACCTATTTTATTTGTCTTTTTACTTCTTATCGTGATGCGGCACTTACATTGGGATTAAAATTTAACTATCTACTTATAAATTAAGAATGATTCTAGAATGACATGTGCAAACTAGCTCTGGAAACAGTTAAGCTTTATTTGTTTTAGTAGAAACCTAGTTGGCTTCTACACATTCACTATCAAATCTCACTGCATCTAGATCTAGATCAATCTGCTTCTTGTTCACCTCATCAAAAACTAGTTTGTGAGTATATGGTATTTTGTTTGTGCATTTGTTTTCTTTTGTTTTTATGTTCTAACACCCAGACCTAGAACTTGAGTTATGCAACAAAAATAGCAGTAATAAACAGATCCCAAACTAGACTCTTACAAGACTGCAGGATGCTGCCATGGCCAAAGCATAATTTTTACACACAATGCATCAAGAAAGTTCTCACAGACAGATCTACTCGACCTACATTCTCTCTCTCTAGTTTTACAGTACACACAGATCTCTACTCCGTACAAAGCTGTGTCGCCCATTTTCGTTCTTCTTTTTTTCCAACAGAGATCTAGATGAGATCTCAATGTAGACTAGATCTAGATCATGTCCTCTTGTGTAAATCTCCTCTGTCACAGATCTCCTCATTATTACCAAGACCTGGCCTTTTACTGGAATACCTCGAGTACAAGTCATACAGCTGCATTTTCTCAATCTTGAGTCTATACTTTGGGAGTAAATAAACATGATCTGAAATCTGACCACCACCCGCACTGGTATTCCAAGCTTGTGCACAAAACATTCATACTTCTGTTTTCGCTTTCTTCATTCATCAAATGTTTCATGTTGCAACTAGGCGCCAGCAATCAACAAAACCAAAACATTGTCAGCAAGCAAACCAATGCTAACGTAAAAACAAAACAAAAAAAAACAACCTTGGTCAATGATTTGATCCAGTTCCTGACTATATCCATGAGAAAAATGACTGAAACAGGCGCTTTTGAATCGCACCGCCCCTGAGTAGGCTAGGCTAAATCTATATTGAATCAAAGAAAATTATCCACACCCGGACACATAACAGGAATCCAACTTACGGCAAATGTCATGAAGTAAGGGTTGGTTGTCAGGCATGTTTGGAGGGTGAAAAAAAAACAAAACTGCCCAGTTCTGACAGTCGATTGTTGAAGGAAATTGACCGCCTGTGCAAAACATAAGGACTTTTTATGGATTTTGGCAACTATTTCCAAATATAAGGACTTTTCAAGGCTTTGAAATTTTTCTCTCAAAATTTAAGACTTTCAAGGAGTTTTAAGGACCATACAAGCCCTGTGCAAAACAAAATACCTTTTTTGTAACAAAATACACAGAGTTTCACTCCCTCAACCTGAGAACTTTTCGGAGCTGAAAAAGAAAAGAAAAAAAAAAAAAAAAAAAATGAACAGTCATCTTTATGCAATGAATGATCTGTATATGGGACAGGCTATCTCATGAATCTAAAGGTGAATATTTGTATTGCAACATGATATAACAAATACACTTCTCAACATGCCAGTGCCTGAATGTGTGAATACAAATCAATTTAACCTAGCTGTGAGTGAAAAGGTGAACTGACACTTGATATACAGAGCAAACTGAACAAATCCAGCACTCATGTCTTCAGTCCCTAGCACTGATTATGTAATTACATTTAACACAGAGCCAGTGCCACACTAGATTGAACACAATGCCATACATGACCTTTCTGCAAAAGATCTCCCACTGGAGCTTCAACTAACCCAAGTCTGAACATATACATTGTTCATGACTCTAGATCTCTTAGTATTTAAATGTACTAAAATATCAGTCTTCCCTTTTGCAGCACTCAGGCTCAATTTGTTCAGGACTCATCAAGAACATAAGACACTGAAATTATTGAGGCAAATACACATACTCCTACTCATTCTTGAGTGTGACATAATAAAAAAAAAAAATATGTGAGTATAAAATCCATTCTGATGTATAAAATCACTCTGATGCGAGTCTATGCAAGATCGCATAACCTGGCATATGATATGGTGCTATTTCCACAAATATCTAAATACAATTTGGATTAAGAACTAGTTAAATCTCCTGAGATCAATCTTGAACTGCTTTAGACTGAATATAAGGACCACACATAATGTTGACATTCTCAATAACAGTTAAAAGCCTTGTCCACTATCACTGAGTCAAGAAGCTAATGACAATTAGCATTCTGGTTTTCTAGAAACAAAGAGAATTTGGCATCCCTGCAGCTATGATAACAACTCTTTGTGTCTAATGGGACATTGTGGTAATTGTCACAGAATTAAGAAAATTAAAAGCACTATATTCTCAAGAACAGCAAACATTGTAGAACTGACACTTACGCTCTATAATGCTTTTTGAAGGCTGCGGTCTTCCTGGAGCACTAAAATGGCCTTCACCACCAATTTGCTTATTTCCTACGGGAGCACCGAAACTGCTTCCTCTTCCAAACACGCCTGGCCTTAGTAGCAGAGGTTCTCGATAAAGCTGATTAGGGATTCCTCTTCCAGGAGCTTGACCAAGGAGCCCACCTTTCAAAGGCTGGGGTTGGGCTAAGAGCAAGATGAAGCTTAACAATTAACATATGTTCATTTATTTTTGTTTTCAAATTAAGTGCTATTATTATAATTCTTCAAAAGCCTAACTGGTAAGAACAGTCATCAAACATATCTTGACACACCACAAGTCACCAGCATAAATGCAATGGCTCACTTTCTTAAAAATCTACATATTTTGAATTTTTAGTTCGAAATAATAAAAAAGAAAAGGGGAGGGGTATTTTCTTGATATACATTACAAAAAAAATTGACAGTTTAATTATTATATACAATCATGCTTTCCTGATTATTATTGTGGCACACTGAGTGAAACATATTCATGCTCTAGATTCAGTGGTGTCTGATTACTTATTTCATTGAAGAGAGGTGGGAAGAGGGGGGCAGTGAACGTATAAAGTACAACAGCCTCAGAATGCAAGAGGCATCTGTCAAAAGACCACATAAGACATGCTAACTCTAGAGCTGCTGACCGCTTGAAAATCTGGATGGCCGATGCTGGTATGTAACCTCAGGGCACTTTGTTTTCACTCAGCCGACTCCACCCACAACCATAAGAACAAATGGTAGTCTATATCATAACTCTGATATTATGTGCTTTCTCAGATCCCCCCCCCCCCCCCCCACCCCTTTTCTTCAGATTAATATGTGAAGCAGTCATGGGTTGAACTCACAAATACATGTCAATTACTTAGGGATGTGAAGTTTGTCACCCCTGACACACAGACCATTCCCATATAACGCCTTGGATCAAACCATTTCAAGAAAAGGGTGTATCTATGTTCATGTTATAGTGTATCTCAGTGTAAAATATAAGATGTCACTCCCCCACATGGAATTAGATCATTTTTTTTTAGATCAGACAGGCCAGCGTCTCAGTGACTACAAAGACATGTACAACAGGTCTAATGCAGACATGTCATGAGAGCTAACTGATATGTAAACTAACAGAACCTTACAAAGACTATTTTAGTTTTCACTTGTATATATAATTATAGATCATTTCTGCTATCTATAATCTGATCGCTGATCAGGGCCAAATATCTTGAGTGGACTAAGTAGTTGTAGGGTGTCTAGTTAATATTCAATAAGGAATAGCAGAACAAAGAGACTGGTATTCCCCTCAGCTTCATCATTCGCATACTACAGACTGCTTGAAAGGATTTGAATGGGCATGTGGCTTTTGATTTCTGTTCTTCTGTCTGTCTGTTATGTGTTGCCAGGATTTGGCTCTAATTATTGACCTTCTCACACTCTTATTCTAAGAAAAAAAAAATTGTTGCCTATTGAAAGATCTTGTATTTAGATGCAGCTATACCTATCATGTGACATTTTGACAAAACTGGGTCTGATAGACCCTATTTTTTGTTGACGAGGTGACAAGTATCACAGTGAAGCGACAGGCATAGCACAGAAAGGCCAGTTTGTATATATATGTGATGTACACTAGCAAGAGAGTTTCACCTGTTGTATATATAAGTGATGCGCTGGACTAGGATTAAAATAAAGAATGGAACTGGCCAGCAAAAAGCATACAGAGAGTTGCTTTGACAGCCGAACAGACAACAGTTTGAGGCATGATACAAAGTCCATAAATATGGGGCTCGCCTTTTGCATTATATATGCACAGTTGGATCAATGAAATATCATTCCCTTAGATAATCATGCCTGGTAGTTTCATGTGATAAAAACTGACATCAAGAGTTCAAAATAGTTTCAGGTGGAAGTGGAGCCAACACCAGGCAACTGCAAATAGGCAGACTACAAATGGCCCATAAACAAGCTGGTGATATACCAGTCTGACTCAGATGGCTTCCATTGCCAGCAGCATAAATTAACAATCTTCATGGGCCTCCAGCAAGAATGTAACAAGCTTTGGCATTTGAGCCTCCTACTGAGGCTAAGAAAGCAGAGGGAAGTGCCAAGAAAAACATGTACAGCTGCATAAACGCTTTCTCCAGGAATGAGCCACCAGTACAAAAATCATGGAGATAGGTAAGCATACCCAGTAGATGACATACAGCATGACTTACAACAAATTTTGGGCAGATTCAACTGTATCAAGAACAGCGCATTCATACTAATCACACGTTTGACTAAAAGTATCCCATCAGAAGCACTATATTTTGCTATCAAAGGCACGGCTATTACAGATGCATAGTTAGCCACTTTGAAAGAAACTTGCTGCTATAAGCAGAGAATCTCATTAGAGTGACTTCTGAGAAGTATGTTCTATACCAAACCAGAAGATAATGCTTGTCTCTACAAAGCATGCATCCAGTGTTGAGCACAAAATGGGCAGCAGTCATACTGACCTTAAACTACTTAACAATTTCTCCCTGTGCTCACTTTCTACTGAGCCAATGAACACTACAGCAAATCTGGATGATACAGTCAATACCCTCCTCGGAATGGCAAGAGAGGAGCAAATGATAGCACTTAACGGAATTACTGTACATGGACAGAGACTGCAACTGATCTGTAACTCCTGACAAATTATGATCCCTTCTGAGATGTCTGCAAAAGCCATATCTCAGGCCACTAGGAGCTGATAGGATTAGCATTTGGGTGGCAAAGACTAAGCTTTGGTCACACTGTAAAGGGTATAAGTTCACAGATATGAGAAAATTATCCAAGCATTCCAAGAGATAGTATCTCTAGCCTTGTGACAGGTGTTAAAAACTAAGAGCAATTTTGCTGCCAATTTCATAAGATAAACACATCACATGATACACGCATAGTTACTGTAGGCACTGCAAATTATATACTACAAATCACCACTACTTGTCAGACATAACCATCATTATGCAACTGATTGCACAATTTGATTTCTATAACAGTGTTTCCTATCCTGATGTTGCAGAGGTTTTGGCAGCAAAGAAAAATTAAATTCTATATCAAAATGCAACAATATAAAAGAAAAACAAAGCTTTGTTTGACACCAAGAACCAAGACAGAACAAATGAGATGATGACAGACTGAAGGTAAAAAAAATATTTATAAATATTTTGTCCTAAATGTCAAATGGGATAGAAGCATTGAGCAGCAAAATTTTACATAGATACCTGCTCTTCCTCTGCCTAAACTCTGAAGAAGATCTTCATGTGGGAGATGAATAGAATCTCCTTTTTCTTGCACTTTCCGAGGACTTCCTCGACCAATGCTGATTGCCAGTTTTGGAACACTTCTAGTTCCTTCCTCTGCCGCCTTGGACAGCGAATGCCATGCATTCCGATCAAGATCCAGGCCTTCAAATTAAGAAATGCACAAACTCACCAATCATCAAATACTCTTTATAAAGGAAACAAACATATTCGTTCCTCAACCACTTTTCACCCAGATAACATTGATCAATCACCAGCCATCTCACTCTCACTCACTCACTCACACTCTCTCTCTCTCACACACACACACACACACACACACTGACTGACTGAAATCTCGAGAATATAAATCCCTATAATCCAAACTTTTAGTCTTGCCAAAAAAAAAAAAAAAAAAAAAAAAAGCTGAGCCAAGCAAAGCATTTAGCCTAACCCTGTCGCTTCATGTGGTGTTCATCTCAAAAATGGAAGTAGCTTCTAGCGATATTTTACAAGTTAGGTTTTCATTCTGACAGAAACACCAGATGCTAAGACTGATTTACTGCCAAAGATGGCATTTCCACAGTGATATTTCAATAATAAATTAGCACATATCAGTTCCTTATAATTTAAGTTGTTTTTATTATATCTTGTAGATTTCTTTTCAGCTCTCAATACATCTAAATCTTTTGTACATTTATACAAAAATGGAAAAGCTTTTAGAGAATTATATGTAGTATGTTTCTGAACATGAATTATTTTCTTCATCTTTGTTTCTTTGAAGCTGTATGAATTTTGTAACATCTACCACTTGAACGTTTAACCTGCTGACCTGCAGTTGCACTCATGCAAAGCAAAACTCCGATTATATAAATAATGCGATAGACTAGATTTGCAAGGCACTGACATTTGCTGTCAAAAGCTAGGCATAGAATATAAGGCATTTGGCAGTAGAATACTGAATTCCCTGGCACACGCTGCAAGATATAAGGAGCATGTCTGATATAGCAGTAAATCAACTTGAGAAATCAATTTATAGCTGTTACATTAAAAAGACAAGCAACTACTTGATTCTTTCTTATAGAGACTCATACCTTTACCTTGCAAGCCAGATCTGAGAACAATAAATAAACACATTCAATTAGTCAAATGAGAAAATAAACAAATACAATATGATAAACACATATTTTTTCTAAATTTTCAGATTTGAAAAAGAAAAAAAAAAAAATTATCTTTGTGTTTTTCCTCAAAACTTTCTTCAATTAAAAGAAAACACTTGCATATTTGAGATTGCTTCAGAAGGAGGTGGAACACACTTAAATCAAAAACAGCTGAACTGAAAACACGGCTGAACCAAAAGAAAAATTAACAACCGTTTTTTTTTTATCTTTTCCTTGTTGCTAATGAACTAATGATAAACCAAAGTCAACATTCGGGGGAACATGGCTGAACCAAAAACAATGACCTTGATTTCGTGGAAGCCAGCGATCTATTCTTAATCAATCACGCTTAGTACTGATCACACCATTCTCTCATCGTCAGACCTGAGGCAACCAGCAGTGTCAACGGAGAGGGGTCAGGGATGGGAGAATTGCATCAGTGACGCAAGTGCACGTTGTCTATGGAATCTAAATGAGACTGATGAGGCGAGGCAGGCAACACGTCATCAATGCATCGTAACGCGCCCTGTTTGATGCGGCGTGATGTTACGGCACCGTGTAGTTTCAGATGACCCACGTGGTTAGTTACATTGCCACGCGCCAGGCATTACTACCAAGGCTGTCTTAACTGATAATGAAATTTGATCATTCATTATTTTATCAGTGAAATTTACAGAGTTTGTTTCATCTTGAGTTTGTTTCATCTTCTGACAACTTCCACCATACCAGTTTCAATAAACCAAAATATGTCTAAACCAAAATAATATGTCTGGTCCCTAAAATTTTAGTTTAAGCATGTTCCATTGTACATACAAAGCAAAGTTGCACTCTCACCGACAGAAGTTCACTGTAAAGAGAAACGCAACTACACATCTTTCGCATGTATCACCTTTGCATATACGTGGGCTTTGCATTTGCAAAGATGTATTTGACTGCGTTGGAATCTTTAGTCAATTGTATCAAGGAAGCACAGTGCTCTATTCTCATATTATTAAACAGTACACCAGTAAATGACCTCGCAAAAATGAAGACAAAGAATAGAAAGCCAGGCTGATTTATTCATAGTGAAAAGCACAGAATCAGCTCTAGATCTGATTTAGTATTGATGCAAAAGTGACCTGACCAAGGTAGTGATGTGTCCCACTGTAAAACTATGTATGTGAGAGAGAATAATGTAATATGTTGAACAATGTGCACACACTATACAATGCTGTGAATTATTATATGAGATACTCTCACAAGCTTATAATCCTGCTGACACAGGAACTGAAATTCCTTCAGCCCCTCTAACTCTGGGCAGAAAAGAATCATATCTTGCTTCATATTACAGTCTCATTCTCATACCATGCAGTATGCAATGTACAAAAACACATCACACATTGCAGAACACAGATTTCACACAATGCAAATCAGTATCAGAATCACCAGCTATGGAGATGGTTCAAGATTTTGCCTGAACTGTTATCCGCTTATTGAAAAATGTTGAAATTCTGGCAACTGCTGAAGAAGTGGCATGTCTGATGCATCCTTGCCATTCAAAAGTTATCTCTGATTTTTCAAAATATCAATGATTTTTTTTTTTAGATAAGTCCTTATTTGTATAAAATTATAAAAATCTAAAACTTTGTAACTTACTTATTTAATGGCTGTCTCACAGAAGAATTCTGAAATATAAGATTAACGATGTCTTTTGAAGTTGATAATCATAGAAAATTAAGGATGTTGTAATGTACATAGTACTGCTAAGGAACTAATGTAAGCCTGACAGAATGAAAAAAAATTAGTTTATAGCTTCAGTTCAATGCCTATTGCAAATGTTTAAGATGGAAACACTCAAACAAAATATGTCTATATCATTTTTTTCTTTGACGGATAGAATACTTTTTTATACAAGCTTTCTCACAATTTGTCTCAAATGCGATTTACTCACTATGGAAAAGGAACTGCTTTGTGATACAGCATCATCATCTTCTATTTTGTCATTATTTCCAACAATGGCACCGAGGAATTCCCTCTCTTGCTGAAATGAGACAAATTTTTACTCCCATATTAAAAGGATGATGATTTTATGAAGTGCAAAATAATTTTATGCTAAATCACCGGAGGAGGAAACTTACCAGCAAAATGTTCAAGGGTTGTTAGAAAAACAATACAAATCTTAGACAAGCAAAGTTCACGGGAGTGGAAGTTTTTCATATCAAACAACATAACAATCTTACTATTTACAAGCTAGAATTACTGCTAAATCATTTTTTTCAAGCGTGACTGAAACATGAAACAGTATAATTATATACTTGCTGCACTTCTAGTGATGCATGGTTCATGCGATCACATCAATATAATTTCACCCTTTTTCAGATGATACATATGACCTCAGGAGCAAAGCGCTTAAGTATTGTAAATCTTTAGTAGGCAAAACAGTAAATCTTTTTTCGAATGACAGTTATTTGACACAACAGACCTGTTTCAACTGCTTGCGCTGTTCCTTTTCTTCTTCTGTCAATGCCGGTGAAACACGCATGGTGAAGCGCGCTATTTTCTTTTTGTCAAGTTTGCTGATTGCAGTGTTTGCATCCACCAGATTCTTCATTGTCACAAATCTATTTGATTGCACATGACAAAGTATTTCATGAGTGAAAGTGATTTCAGCTCATATAATTTCCCAGATTCAAGAGGCCATTCTCCAACCACTTATTGATCCCACCCATTTCCCTAAAGTTATAGTTATAGGTGCAAAAAAAATAAAATGGTGAATAGTTATTTAAGCATTTACACATGCATTTCACACCCCAATTCAGGAGGTCATTTTAGAACTGGCCATATACTTGATTTCATTTTAATCTGCTGCTATCTGAAAGTGCATAATTACATCTATTTTCTTAAAAGACTCAAAAAAAAAAAAAAAAAAGAAAGTCAAATGGTGCACAATCAATAGAGCATTGGTATGCCACTGTAAGGTAAAGAATGACTGATTCAATTCTTTTTCTTATGGCAAATTTGTGCAGTTCTTTCTAGAACTGGGTGAATATTTTTGAAGCTGTTTCATAGACAGATGATAATATTGTGAAACTGATAGTAGATGAGGGCAAATGTTTTCTCCAAACCTGTCTCATTTCTCTTTCATGTGACATTTCTGAAGCCAACCCTCCCCATACGTCTCACAAATTTAAACCTCAAAAGTTATCAATTTATTTTTATTTACTTACTTCATATTTTTAAAGATTAATGTAGGTGGATGAGATGACCCAGTTACTGCACTACATGCTATTGCATTTTAGACATTGTGGACTGCTGGCACTACACATATAATGACAGTTTTTTAAATATCGATTGAACACATTGTCTAAGGAGCATCATTAAGATATCTAGACATTCTGACCGAAATTTATCCTGCCAGAAACCACCAGTTAATGCTAATGAAAACAAATAAAAAAATAACAATCTTGATATTTTCTAATGTTTTCCTAAAACTTAAAGACCACTACTGCCTGCAAATTCTCATATTAAGTTTAAGCCTGCAAACTGGCTTTTACCAGCGGCAAAATTTCTATTTGTTACTTTTTGAGCTAGTGATACAGTTTAATGGAAAACAGGCCACTAAAGTAAAATCCCAGATTTTCATCATGATTTGCACAAAAAAAAAAAAAAAGAGAAACACAACAGGATACCCTATAGTTGACTGTGAATCCTCTTTTGGTTTAAGCAGTTTACTGTCGATAACTGTACCATACTCAGCAAACAAGTTTCTAAAGCCTTCCTGTGGAAATAAACAACAACACTATGTATATTATCAGTCACAAATTAAATTTTTATATATATATATCATATGTACTGTTTGGCAATCTAATCGATGAAAAAAAATACTACTAGCACTAGTGTTCTTGATGACAAATAATCCTCCACTGGCTTAATTACAGAGCATGTACTTATTGTCTCACCTAATATAGATTGTATATACTTTGTGCTGGTTGTGATTTTATTCAATAGCTGCATTAAAATTATTGCAGCTAATCCTATTTTTTAAAGATTTCCCTGGGAGATACATCTGTAACTCCTCAAAACTGTTAAAATAGTAAATACTGTAACCAACAATATATTTCAGGCTGCAACTATCCCAAAAGCACTCCCTTCAATGCATGTAATTTTTACTACAAATGGCATACTTTTTATTTTACCCAGAACTAAATAGAAATAAATCTAAAAATGTTTTTATCAAAAATTACTCTTCCTTTCATTTTTGAAGACTACATAAAATGAAGAAAAAGTTTGACTGGGGGAAAAAACACAACTTTGGAAAAGATTAAACCTACAGCTTCATTCAAAACATCAAAGGGAATGCGGGTGGTGAAAAATTGACAACGAGCCATGACTGGACCCCCAGGCCAGACTTTGGACATACCTGCTACACAATAATACCTAGGCCTATAACAATACTTCTCTTACCTGTCCCAAAGAAACAGGAATATTTTGTGCATACAGTTTAATCCCTTGGTCAGATCCAACACTCCTGTCGACAGAAAACAATGAAAGCCATAATGCCCTACAACATGATTACTCTTTAGTGATGGAGAGGTTTGAAATGTGTGTATAAATGTTTCACAATATTACTGACAACTACACTCTTACTTGGTTATTAAGAAAACGCTTAAAACGAAACTTGCGTAATTAAGAAAGAATCTTTGGGAACGTTTCTTTTGTTATGTAATTTCTTATGCTTACAAAGAAATAAAACGAAGGCTGATACGAAAACTACACTTATAACAAACGGTTTTCGTTTCCCCCATCGCAATTTTCTTTCATATTAAGCATAACCAAGACCAAGCTCAGGTACCGGCACAGTTCCCTCCAACAAAAAATCATCCCTGAGCATGTCAAGTAGGCCTACTGTACCTGCAATGTGCTGTACTGCCCAGTAGTATCAACAGGCCCCAACAAAGAAATCGTCCGCGAGCAAGTCAAGTATACCTGCGCCCGCAATGTGCTGTACTGCCCAGCGGTAAGGCCTGAGGCGCAAGCGTGTTGAAATAATGCACCATCCCCCGTTTCACATCTCACCCGTCGCTCGTGGCCCCAATCGAGTATGATGTGCCATGAGAGGGTGACACCTATTACATGCATGTGTGAGGCTATTACGATTTTGTTGTTACTTATAGCCACACAACCACGGTATCATAGGATTCAGCCGAGATAACCAACCGCTAGGAAGCTGAAAGGCTCCGTACACCGTAAACCGTATCAGAGGATGGCTTGGCCTTTGTCTTTTTAATCATACACTATACACACTTCCAGTAGCAGGCATTTGGTCAGTCAAACCAGCCATGCTTGTCAGTGTTTCTTGAAAGCCAGTTCTGAGAAGTCGATAGGCATCCTTCAGTTTCATATTGAAAATTGTGAGCTTTAAAGGGGTAGTGCAACGTCACGGATACCCTATACTATTTGTTGTAAAATAATAAACTTCTAGTAGCCAAAAACATGTTTGCGGTGTTATTTTTGCGAA
>JBCEWB010924390.1:0-15534 GCA_039654565.1 Peronia peronii
AAATAGAAGTGCAGTTATAAGATAATTTGCCAGGCATGTAACACAAAGTCGGGGGGGGGGGGGGGATGGGAGGATGCGGGAGGAGAGGGGGGGGGGGCAAGCAGTCCTGGGTCATTCAAGTACGTCAATTTCCAATCTCAAATAAAGGAATACATTATCATTGTACTGGTGAGTATACTTTTATTCGTACATAAGTTACACCAGGCGTATAGAGGCGAGAGATATCATCTGTGATTGCCTATAATCTGGCATCATCAGCAGTAATCATGTAATCATCATCATCATCATTATCACCACCATCACTTTCGTGATACTAACATCACAATCATCAATCATCGTCATTTTATAGAAATCTTTTAAATTTTAAGAGGACTGTTTACCGCAATTAACCAAATACACCAAAATAGACAAACAACCATGTTATAAAACTTGATATGGTAAAAATTGAATAATCTGATGTCACTGGCCGCCATTATCATCATACGTACTGTCTACTGGCAAACGAAACAAAGAACACTCCGTAGAACTCGATATTAGTATATTAGAAACTGAAAAAAGTGATAGTGAAATTTTTCAACCCTTTTGATTCTTCACCATCATCATCATATTATAATTTTTCATCATTTTACGAAAAATATATACGACTGTCCAACTGGTAACTAATCAAACAATTAAAAAAAGCAAATAACATATACAAAGAACTTAGATTGAATATTGTTGTTACTCTGCCAAATTTTCGAGCCCGCTTGGCTCTTCGTCGGGGCATCATCATTATCTTGCTATTAATGTTATCATACATGTAAATTATTTTTTCAATGACATGGCTTTATAACAGTATGGAAAATGAATAGATAGGAAGAAAGAAACGATTATGATGACAATAGCTGTTACTGCTATATTGAATTTCAGTATATATGTAAGGTTACGGTACCATTACAGTACCATCGTTATTTTCCTTTATTTTTACAATATCTGTCATAATGAACAATCTGAAAGCTGACAACTAGCAACGATCGTCTGTGTATCCTTAGTTGGATATAAAAAATAAAAGAATATACAAAAAATATTACTTGCTTAAAATGTCAGTAACCTTTTCATGACATTTATAAGCTATGTGTCCACAATACCTTGACAGGTATATTCGTTCAGTGCTGGCTTTTTGTTTCACGGTGTATCAGCACGTTTACGCTTTCTTTGCGTTACTTGGCAAGGGTGAGTTACACAAGACATCTGCTCTGTTAGGTAAAAATGACATTTTTGTGTGAAAGGAACCAATAACTTCAGATTCACAGGTAGCTGTGGTTCATCAATCAAAGAAACGGTATTGGCAACATCACAACAACTTAAGCCAGCAGCACTGTCATCAACAGCCATTCAAAATGCTCATTTTACCATCCAAGCGATGACATTTCTAAAGGCATAAATGTGGCTGTCAGTGTGAACACTGAAACAAACCTTCCAAACACACTGCAACCCAGACAAAATAGCTTTCCTCCCTCTTTTAAATATATGTTTTCTCCACAAATCCCCAGCACGTGAATGCCGTGATGGTTCATGAAATATGACCCATGTTGAAGAGGAAGTAAAGGTAAAATTATTGCCCGAATCAGCTTAAGATTTCTTTTGTCGTTCCAAATATCCCAGGAGGCACTTCACTGGCTCATGGGCTTGGTTTATAAGGCTTGTTCTGGCAGTTTTCTGGCTCTTGTGTTTGGTGTACCTGTCCATCCGCCCATACGGCCGTCTGTTGGGTTCCCAGCGTTAAGCATCGTCCTGTTGGTATCAGACCCGACGGTAGAAAAATCACCTGATAAAATCTCATATTGCCGGCGCTCCTACAATGGAGTAATGATTTAATCGATAGTGGCTTGCCCGGCCAGAGAGCTTTGGAGCGGTGCGCGCGTGTGTACATTAGACCCTGGCCAATTTCGCGACCTGTTTTATTAAATACCGCAATGATTACCGCACCAGATATGAAACCTGGAGCCATGGGCCGCGCCATTTGCTGGTGGTTGTGGTGAGGAGGGCAGGCGATGGTGGAGATAAAAGCTGCCCGTGCGTCTAATGTAATGAAGGGCGATCTGAACTCGCCCCGACTTCAGATTTTGGGTGGAACGAAGGCAAGGATTGAGAACTAGGGCCAGAGATGGGTCCTAGAAAATTGCACATGGTCATAGTTCTGTTATCATTCGTTTTGGGCATGGCAGAAGTGGTGAAGCGAAGAAAAATTTGCCAGAAGACTTGAATGATGGCCTTTTCTTTGAACAAAAACTCAATTCATATCACTGAGAAAAACTCTAGAGTGGCAAGTTATTTGAACTTGCTCTATCAATTACCCATAAAATATCTTAGAAGACCTTTCAAATTGTAGCTGGGATTTAGAAAAAAATACAGTAATTTTGTTTCAAAGAGAGACCAAAATAGCCGCTTGTTTTCTTCTAAACGTTGAGCCTCGGAATTCAGTACGTTGTATTATGATTTGAAACACATGCCTGAATCCACAGCTTTCAGCCGATTGTGTCATAAGCACATCTTAGCAGCCTATTTCCGCCTGTCTCTCTTTCGCACTTCAAGCTGGATAATATTATGCTCGTCAATTCAGAGCCTTTGAGATGGAAATAATGGCCTTCACGTGGACGACATCATTTGTAATATTATCGTAAAGCTCTTCAGACAGAGGTTGTAGCTCACCATAGAGACAAAATGCCATAGTCTGCGATGGATAGCTTGAAACGGTATGCATAATAAACAGACTTTAACAATTCGTTCCCGAAAAATCTGCATGTGATCGATAGATATCCAAGAACAGGAGGTACAATCGTCCTCCAAATAATGCTGTTTTCATAATAATATTTTTTAAAAAAATGTGCAAGGTAAATGGAGCAGGCATTTTACGAAGAGATGGCAGTAATGATTCTGTGAGTCTGTAAGAGGTCGAATTTGCGCAGATTGATCTTTCAGTGATTAGAAAGGTCAAAATACCCCAATCGAGACGCCATGCGGTAGCGGTATCGTTTGCGTAAGATAAGATCCTTTGCTGTTATAGGAAGACAGGAGCTGAGGCACCTGACGCACATGTAAAAAACATTTTATTTTTAAAGATAACTGAATTGATGTCAACTACCGTATTTGCCCTGATCAGATTAGGGTTAATTGATGTAAAACCTGAAAACTTGTTTGAGTGTTTTCCGTAGAAATTGCAGCCGTCTTGGATTAGAAATAGGCCATTTTCTATTCTATTATTTATAAAAGAAATATCCTTGGCTCTATATTGCTTACTCCAATCAATACGCACTTTTCCACATATTCTTATGTAGGTTGTCTACATATTTACAAATATCTGTTTTTAAACATTTTGTTAACTTCTGGGAGTATATTATATTCTTTTGATGTTTATGTCAGTTGCATGTAAGGGCTTTCAGATTTTCATTATTACAGGGCCGCTATTCTCCCCAGTCACATATAGCAGAAAGATGGCATCAGTTTGTAATTTGTGTTATTTCTATATAAATACGAACTTGCTGCAAGAGATGGAAGTAAATGGCAAGAACCTAGATGAAAGGGGGGGGGCTGTGGAAAAAAGGGGAGGGGGGACCTATGAACATTTTTTAAAAAAAAACAACGCCGTTACTGAGAAAGTTTGTTAAATTTGCTGAATAGGAGGGCACGCGTGCAGTTCAGAAGCTAAAATATAATATGTGGCTGAATATTTATATTAGAGCTCAGTTCTCTCTCTCTATTTCGTTTGTTTGTTTGTTTTTCTGATGTATGCAACCTTCAGTTCTGGGAAAGTGGGATTATCTCGATTTTAAGTGCTGGCTCAGTTTAGTGAGGAGTTTGATTGTTTGTTTGTTTTTTGAGAAGGGGAGGGGGTGGGGGGTGAAATTTACAACTTTGAATTCGTATCCACGTATTCTCATCCGACTTTTAATGCCAAGGGCTCACTAACCTGCCTGACACGTGTGTTCCAATACGCAAGGACCCCGAATATATTTGCCCTTACCCGAGAAGGCTAGACATCGCGCGGGCTTCCCTATCCAGGAAGTAAGGAGACCGTTGATTCACTGAAGAAAAAACAGATATACCTAAGTTTTTCCCATCGTCTGATAGGAGTCGAGCCCACGACGTTTCTCACACTGGCATCGGTTCTCTTTCTCTTTGTCCCGCTGAGTCCTATTACAGCCAATTTTGTTCTCATTTTACTTTTTTTTCAACTGCTCTTCCAAATATTCGCCCTCCCCTCGCCCCCCCCCCCCCCAATCTCTTTTTCCATTTTTTCTTTTCAGAATATTTCTACGAAGAGTCATATGACAGAAGTTTTATTCTTGACCTGTTCGTCTTTTGTTGTTGTTGTTGTTTTAAAGCTTTGCATATCTGAAAGATTGTGTAAATAAATGGAGAAAAGCAAACAAACAAAGAAATTGAAAACGAAATTTGAAAAAGCTCTCTCTTATTTTCTGGAACAAGGAGGTTACCGAGAGTTTGAAAACAAAAAGGGGGGGGGGGGGGGGGCGGAGGGGGCGAACTGAAAATTGATGAAAAGTCTCAAAATTTATATTCCATGGGATTTCTTTCAAACCGCCGCTCCTTGCTCCATCCTTTGACAACTCCCTATTATCATAGCCCAGACTATGGCACTGAGGATGTGACTGTGGACCGGATCGACATAGGCTAGATGCAATTGTGAGTGATAGTAATGAAATCAGGCACAAACATATAATGGCTAGGGCGGGAACAACGATGAGTTTAGCTGATTTGCGATATAGATGGAAGAGTTCATTCAGCACTAGTGACCGAGAAATCTATTTTATGTCAGTTGTTAAATGTCGCCTACGTCACAGATCATTATTTCGGGAGGGTTCATTATTGGCAATTTTTTTTTAATAGGAAAGCCATTTTTCAAGGAAAATGACTGTTGTTTATTTTGTCCTTACAAATCCATCGTATGAAAACATTACTTCATCATTTTTCCTTTCTTTCAAGCCCAACATCATAGAAATCCATTAAGTAGTTTTTGTTTTATAGGGGATAGAAAGTTGTATCATTTTCATTTTTCTCAATTACAGCGAGATTGTCTCACTTTTTGTCTATATCTAATGCCATACAGCCATAGATAGTAAAATAGGACAAGCATGTCAATAACTAAAACACCTATACATTCATTCATCCACTGGTTGACTGACTCTTTGACTCACTTACACTGTCATTAACTCAGTAAAAAAAAAAATTAAAAATCATTTATTCTTTCATAATCTCACTCATTCATTTTTTTTCATGCATTCATCCACTCATTCATTGAATTGATGCATTTTGTTCCTAAGCTCTTCAGTAGTTGCTCAAGCATTTTAAAACTTTGGTGAGGAGAACAAGTTTTTGATCAGTTGGTTATATCAATGAGTCGTTTTAAATACTATTTTTGGATATTACCCTCTCGACATGAATCAAAACATGCCAAAAATCAATGTCCTGAAAGTGTCATTAAGTTCTACATATAAAAATGACAGCTACTAGATGGATAACTGAGAAAAACTAGACAGTATAAAAAATGTAAGAGCTATAAAGGTGCTAAATCTCACTGGAGAGATGTCTTATCAGTCTGTCGACTCCGCATCCAAGTTATATAATAATAATAATAACAAAGAGGAAAAGTTATATAGCGTTTATTACCGTACAGTAGAGACTTAAAGCGCATTACAATCTATTATTACCCCGACAGACCCTAAGGAGGCACTCGCAGACGTTCTCAGCTTCCTGGGAAGCATACAGGGCAGCTGCCTGTGAGACACTCAAATCTTCTTAATCTAACAAATAACAATCTCTGCCTATAGTCTGATATCCACTTTAACCTCGGTCGAGGGAGAACGTCTACGTAAATGTCATGAGTTTACTGCATTTTGACATTCATATTTTGTAATATGTGCACATTTAATAGCACGTTAGGCTTATGTATTCTTTCACTGACAAGCCCACATTTCAGTTTCCACACTAATGCCTGCTAATAAAATAAATATGTCAACTTTTGACAGCAAATATTGACAATGTTTGATGTTTTTATCCGTTTAAAAAAAAAATTGTATTATTATTTCTTTTTTTTTTTTTGCTCTCTCACTCTGTCTCTCTTTTCTTTCTTTCTCTCTCTTTTTCTCTCTTTCTTTCTTGTTTCTTCCTTCTTCTTTTTTTTTATTTTGAAAGGTTGTTTTAATAGTTTGGATAGAATTGTTTTTTTCTGCACTTTGTATGTAAATTTTGAGTCGTTGAAATAATAGCCCATTTCGAGGGATATAAAAAAAATCTTAGAAACCTATCTGTATCGAGATAACCTCCACCAGGAGGTTGAAAGACGTATATAGAACGTAACATGACTATCTGTAAATGCCTGTGAGTGTGTGTTTGTGTGTGTATGTGTGTGTGTGCGCCCGAGGGCGTTTTAGGAATAAAATATGGCGTATTATAAATGTAAAATTGAATGCAAGAGATGATTGTTCATTAAAAAAAAATCTTTCAGATTGTTTGGTTCCAGACATTTTGTACAACATGGATAACTCACGAGACTAAGTGACAACTTTTAATATCCAGAGCAAAACAAAGAAGTCAAGAAAAACAACACAGCACAAATTTATAGAGACGAGTTCGACAACAGGGCGTCGAACTAGATGCATTCTATACAACCGTGGGGCTGACATTATCCGATGACAAAATTAGAAGTCATTTTATTATCAAGTAGTTTCTTGCAGTCAGCGGTGGTAAAAGGAACTTTCAGCAATGAAGTTCTCAAGTAGCTGAATAATCAGCAATGAGGATATTAAATTGTTATGCCCGCGCTGTATTTCTGGCTCTGGTGGGTAGTCTTCCGCCAAATATTACGCAAAGTCCAGCTTTTATCAAAGTAATGCCCCGCAGGAGACAAGTCAGGATCAATAGAACAATTATTATTCAGTTGAGACAGTTCTTTGATTTTGCAAACCCAGTGCTCGAAATAGAATCATCGACATTTCTGTAATGTGAAGTTTTCGCTTTGTTATGTTTGCCTCTTTTCTTCCTTTCTTTCTTTTATTTCTTTCTTTTTTTCTTTTGTTCTTTAAACTGAACAAGAAAAGAATGCTTTTTGTGTGATAAATGAGACACTGGATGTTTGATGTGCAGCTCTGTTATTGTTCACTTTATTTGAAAATAGTCCATTTTCACTTTTTCCTTTAGATTATTTCGTTTAACAACTTGGGTTCATTTAATCTGCTTATTTTCAACCTCACTTTCTTGCTTTTCTTATCGTTCATTTCTGTCCTCTTCTCTCTCTCTTTCTCTCTCTCTCTCTCGATCTCTCTCTCTTGATTTTTTTTTTGCCTGTTGTTATTTCTCTCTCTCTCTCTCTCTCTCTCTCTTTCTCACTTTCATTCCTCTCATTCGCCCCTCTTTTCCTTTAAGACACCCTCTCTTATTATTTTACCTTATATTTAATGTGATAATATATATGCTCTAACTTTGGATCTAAAGCTTTAATGCCAAAAAAGTCCAGACCCCCTTTTTTTTAAAATTTCAAATCTAATGCTGTGATCTCATGTCTCGTCGGTAAACAAATAATGTTTTCCTGGTATCACTGTTTTAAATCTAAAGTAACAACATGACAACGACTCTATATGTAAGCGTGAAAAGAAAAACTGTGCTTACATCAGTTTCAAAGATGGATATTATAACAATAACAGATTCCTGAATTAGATACTTTGACAAACACAGGGATTTGACTATTTTTATGACCAGACATTTCTGGTATAAATCTCAGCTGGATACCATTGGTCCTGGGCTGAATCCAAGAGCCGGCTGTGATGTCTGTCAGAGTGAGGAGAGATATGAGGTCGAGGAGAAAGGAGCATAACAGCAATGGACCAGAAAATGGAGAGAACATTAACATTTATAAGAAGTACAATAAAAGTCATGCAATGGCTACTTCGACAGTGTAACTGGGGTGAAAATGAAGAGGGAGGTGGAATAAAAGTAATGGAATGAAGGAGGGGGGGGAGGGAGAGAGAAAGCGAGAAACAACAGACTATCAGACAGATGAGCAGACAGAAGACAGGCATTAGGCTAGGTATGCAGACACACAGATAGACAGACATTTACACTTACAGACAGACAGAAAGACAGTCAGACAGAGAGACAGACCTGCTAAGGAGGTTAAAAAAAAAAAAGACATTTTTAATGTAGGAAAAAAAAAAAAGTTCACCTTCTATCAGTTCAGAGATCGTGTGGTCCATTACAGCAATCTTACTTTCCATTCCCTGGAATAAGTCTTGAGTTTATCTTCTACCTTTGATATTCTGATTTTCCTTGAACTGATATCTTTTCACAGACAGGGCAAGTTTTTAAAGGCCTAGTTAGTAGAAGGACATGACTGTTGATCGTTGAAAGTTCATCTTAGTGATTTAATGCTACAGAATTGTTTCAAGCTGTTTATTATGATGTTATATTTACATTTTCGAAGTTACGGAAATATAATAGTTGTAGAAATTGCAATAATAGTAATAATAATAGTAAAGTATAATAATGATAATAATGATTATAGTGATGACAACAATGATAATAATAATAACAACAACAATACAGTTGTAATAATAATAATGATAATTACAACAACAATATTAGTAATAATAATAATAAATAAGAGAGCTATGTTTCGCTCCAGCGAGCCGACTGCTTTACTGTCTGTTTCTCACGGTTCCCCATATAAAATGACATTAATAAGAGATTACAGTTCTTTCAAGTCATGAGAATAAACGTAAGCCACCCTGTAATTGAACATGGCAAGGATCCAGATATTGATTTACATCTAGGGCCTATATGAGGCCATTTTGATATATGCACCATAAAATTTTCCTGATGGGGACATAACTTTGAATCAGACAAAGCTATGGCAAGGGTGATGATGTAGGCAGTGATTATGGGTTCCTTAATGATAGACATTTTGGTCATAGATTGAATTGAATGAAGACCATGTGCAGAATTCCAATCTTAGGAAAATGGATAGACATCTGATGCTGAAGACTAGAACATGATGTCTAGGACTGTTGAGGACAGAGTGTACAACAAATCTACCCTTTAAAACCTAATAATTGTTTTTAGTGCCTCTCCATTATTATTATTATTATTATTATTATTATTTTGAGAACAAGCGCAATTTCACCCTTGAAAGCTGAATTATTCTTAGCGCTAAATTCACCAAAAGTGAACTAGGACACTATCAGTTTTCAGGAACAAGTTAATTTTCGATAGTAGAGTATCTCAAATCCATTCAACAAGAGCTCTCAACCGGTGAGTCGCAAAGCCTCGGCGAGATGGAGGACGGGGGAAGGGAGGGGAGAGGGGGGAGGGGGTCGCATAACCTTGCTACAAATGGCTCGGGATAAAATTAATTTCAACTCATCAGTTGCATTTTTTTATACTTCCACATATTTTTTTTTATTTGGTTTGCTAATAAATAAGTATGTGATTCTTGAATAAATTTTTGTTAGATGTTTCTTTCTCTCCCCATCACAGAAAATCAGATGTAACTCAAACTGCTGATAGTAAGAGGTCGCATGGGTTTCAAGCTTTTGGGGTATGAGGTCGCCAGTGTGAAAACGTTATCATACAACGATACCTTTCTTAAAGCAATGGCAACAGTAGTTAAGACCAAATTATTCTTCCACATATCGGCATGTCAGATCATATACCAATAGTACTACTAAGGAATCTCTGGTTCTGTAAAATCTCAGAATAGAATTCATCAGTATCCTGGGAAATCCCATTGACCCATGACCTTAGCCTTGCCTCTGCCGTAAGTTTGCCTCACTGCTTGGTTTGACCCTGTTACAGTGGGTAGGAAATTTATGACTAAAATTCTTCGCTTTGAGCCTTTTGAACCTATATTCCTTCCAAATGATAGTAGTAGTGAGTACTGTTAATGATTTAATGACGTAGGAAATCGCCTGACGTACTGCTGCGTCGGAGGTTTTCCCGAAATCTTGTGTTCTACTATTACCGATGTTATCCACAATGCATCTTCTGTCTGTCGATGGCAAATGATTTAATACTGGGGCATCTTTTCATTTAGTCAATTATTTCCCGTTGCTAAACATACGGGGTGTAGATAATTATGGGGAAAAAAATTACTTTCACTCTATTTCAAACGTATTCAGAGGAAACTTGTGAAAATTTCTCTCCTATCTAATATGATAGTTTCTTTGATGTTAATGAGATTTGTTTGTCCTCATAATTTTGTGTTTCTTGTGTTTCACGTAAAATGAGCCAAATCAATTTTTTTCATTCTTTACAATGGTTGTCCATCACATTATACGCTAAGCGTAAGTAATTTTGCGCACTAAAAAAATAGCTCATTTTTTTCACAATAATACTATCTAGAATATAAACCAAATACAGTATATGTATTGTTAAAATATATAAGAGATGTTTGACATCCAAATCTGTGTAAACCTGTGTAAATCTGTGTAAAAGCTGGGGCACGTCCCAGCTATTATACGTTATTAAATTAATTCATAGGGCCCTAACTTCTCGCGTAGGGAAAAATTTAAATTTAGAAGGGACACTGACATTTCAATCTTAACAATGTGAATTAAAACAAAAATAAATCCCTCTGTCCTTGCTATAGCTATGCTTTCAGTACATGGCCACAAGTGGAGAACCGAAGTTTTAATCTGGACCTGTCTCCTCCTTCTCCTCCTACTCCTACTACTATTACGACTACTATACTACTGCTGCTACTACTACTACTATTATTATTATTACTACTACTACCACTGCTATTATTACTACTATTGTTACTACTACCACTACCGCTACTACTACTACTACTACTACTGCTACTACTACTACTACTACTACTACTACTACTACTACTACTACTATACCACTACCTACTACTACTACTGCTACTATTACTGCTGCTATTACTACTACTTCTACTACTACTACTACAAACACACATACACTCACACAGACACATAAACGACCAATTCTCGTGTTTTGGTGATGACGCGTTTTCTTTGATTGGTATCAGATATAAGATGACTGAAGTTTTCATCCAGGAGTGCATAAACAAAGACATCCCGTCATTATAATATTACCCACACACAAGGCTAGTAATATCCTTTACTGGGCACACAGCATCGGCTATAAACAATGAATTCTAAAAGTGCCATCAGAGATTGCTAGACAGGCGGAGTTTCTCTGATTATAATATTAATAATTTTTTAGTTTAACCCTTGCTCCTTCAGTGGCGGCATTGAGCCCAGCACCTATCATAAAATATTCACTAAAAATCGTGCATCCCATTGAAGAATCTGAAACTCCATGTTTTCCTCAAATATACAATTTCTCAACTTCCTTTTAAGTAAATTATCCCTTAAATTATGATATGAGTGTTTTAGATAACCTTTTGTCCTGTCATAGTACTCATAGTGTGTGAATCTGTTACTCGCTTGCCACAAATGTGAGAAATGCGCCAAGTCACTAGCAAAGAGAAAAATCTATGTCAAAGAATAACAAGGGATGTTGAAAGTGAGGTGAGTATCATATTTTATAACACTATCTGTCTTGAGGAAGGGAATTTCAATGCAAAGTACGGCGGACAATTCTTTGACCTCATAGGTCCCTGGATGCCTCGAAGGCTGACAATACCATGGTCCTAGTTGTATAGTATAAGTTGTGTAAGAATGAACGTACTTCAGGAGCTGGGAACCCGAACAGTGTGACAGCTTTATAGGCCCACTCCAGAGAAACAGCTAATGGGATTTTACCACTACACGTATCCTCTTCATCAAACCATAAATGAATTTGCGCGGTCCTTGCACAGGTGCCTGACACGAATGTGAGTAGTCTCTACAGTGAGGATCTTTGACATGGCAGAGGAATGGTTAGAAATAACGAATGTTCGAAATGTCCTTACCTTCGAAATGTCCTCACCTTCGAAATGTCCTTATCTTCGAAATATCCAGCTTAGTTATAACACACGATTTATGATTCATAATTATGAAACCTTAAAGTGGAAAGGACTTTGCAAAAATGTGGAAGGACCATATCGAGAAAGATTGACCTTCAAAAAGGGAGGGGAAGAGGGGGGGGGGGGGAAGTTTCTTTTTTTTTTTTTTTTTTTCGAAACGTTGAGTTCGTTCCCGCAAATATTTTTAACATTTTCCTCAACCACAAAATGCAGACTTTCCTTTTCTTTTTAACTTTACGATCAGCTTTTGATTAAATACTATTAAGGAAGGATTTTGAGTGTGTCAAAGACGGGTTCAATGTCTGGAATATTTTAGAAGGACAGGATTGAGGAAAGGGAGAGGCTAAAGTAGGGAGATGGGTGAAAATGAAATCCTAAATCAATTTTATATAAAGCAGGATTTGAAGTTGTGCCTCAGGTGGGTGGTTTTGTGTTTGTTTGTGGTGGGGCTGTACGAGAGTAAATGCAAAGGAATCATAGTGTGCTGACTCAAAGTGGTTTTGGTTTGGTTTGCCAATGTCGTGAAGGTAGATTGGCAAAGTGAGGGAGTAGGAGATGGAGGTAGATGAAAGGAAGAAACAGAAAAACAAGTACACAGGACAAAAAGAGAAGGTACGAGTGATACCGAAGGCAGATCAAAGACGGAAGTTTGCTAAGAGATATAAGGTATGTTTAGCAGCTTGGCGATCGCTAAATGATAAGCCAACTAATCAGGTAAAGGGCTGAATGAAGACGGTCCATATACACATACATACACAGAGACATACACACTGAAACACACATACATGTGCAGGCACACACAGACAGAAACAGACACCCAGGCACACAAACACACACCAAGACACACAAACATACACACAGACACAGAAACACACACACAGACACACAAACAGCCAAATACACATATACATACCAACAATAATAGCAATATATATTGATTTGGCATGTGTGATTGCATGTGTGTGGCATGGTATTGCCCAGTTTTTACTCAAATTTAAAAATGTATTTTATAAGAAAACATAACTACCTGTCAGAGGCGGAAAGCGTCTTCATTTGCAATAGGAATATGGTAACTAATTGTTGCCTTATACGCCATGTAAGAGACAAACGAAAACCATAGTAAGAAAATTTTGGGTAACTGTCAGATCAACGGTGTATGTTTATTTGGTTTGAAACAGATACAGTCTGATGTTTTCTCTGAAGAGTGATTCGTGTTTTAATGACTGATCATTTGCTGTTGTCCATGTTGATGTGATATGGTGCATTATAAGACTACATAAACTGTATGTGAGACTTTGAATATAATAATATGTCTGTTCCTGACGCTGAGAGTAATAACATAGAAAATGTTATCACTGAAATTAAAATGTCTCCTCTGTATTGCTAGATACCAATGTATTATCCATCATTATTCTGTCACAGGCTTTCGCAATAATGGCCCACCGCACTTTGTGCTTATCATAGCCAAGGACTTCTTTCGATCACGACTTTTCTTTAAAATATATAATTTTAATTATTTTAAATTCGTTTATGAAAAAAGTATATAAAATCCTTACGCTTCCATGTACAGATATAGGACTGAGAATGAAAGATGCGTGATAACATCGAGAATTCGAATCTGACAAAAACCTTGTTTGATCTACATATGCATATATGACGTTTTATCAGAAGAGGGTAGCTTAGCCCACTAACATAATCTGTCCTCGCTGACTTCACGTTTATGCCCCCTAATTGCTGCGATAGGAATCTGTTGTTCAAACACTTTCATGTCGGGCGTTATTATCAGTGATGTACTCAATCATTTCATGTCAGTCTTGGTCTCATCATTATTTATAATTGCCATCCTGGAATTCTGAGGCCTTCAAGCTGAGCTTTATGGGAATAACAAAAGGCCACAGTCAATATATAATTTGCTGTAGAATCTCCTCCCGTATTGGAGAAATAAAGATTAATTTTTATAAATTTATAGTAGATATTCCATTGATTATCTTATGAAATCTTGCGAATTGCAATAACACCTTGGGGTAATGAATAGAAGTACAAGTAGAGTGGATCTTCAGAACAGTTGTTGGGTACCAAACATGCATTGCTGCTGCACCTACACCTTGCATGTCTTGTATTGAGTGTCAGAGACAGGGAGAGGTGGGTGGAACTAGAGCTCACACAGGTGGAGAGCAAAATGCTCAATAGAATGGTTGCATGATTGAATTCACATACTGTGAAGTAAATGATATAATGTCACTATACTTATAGCAAAGTTACACAGAGAATAGTGATAGATCACACAATAGGCACGAAATGGTGATGATGATGACCATGATCACAAACAATATACCTTTTGTGGGATAGCAAAGAACTGCATTGGACAACATTATCGTTTTTATATTGTAGCGAGTTCAGACAGTACAGCCATTAACCCTATGCAGATGGGCATTGCTTGCTCTCTTGTAAAAATAAATACACAAACGTTCTCTGCTCTTTAACTCTCACGAGGGCATCATATTGCTATTCATGGAACATAGGTAAGAGAAAAAACTGGAAAACCCAGCTGCTGCTCTCTGGAAACTGAGGCATTTTCGCTAAGATCTTTATCTGTTATGTAAAGTTTCACGTTGTTGAAGAGATTTTTTTTTCTAGTGATTTGAGAGAGTATTAGCTTATTCCGAAGATGGTCAATAACTGAGGAGGACTTAACTTGTGCGTGTAAGTAGTTACATATACGGGGAAGAGTTCGAAACACTGTTACAATTGAAGATCTTTTAATGCAAAATACCCAAATCTATTTTGAGAGGATATATTTAAACAAAATAAATAAATAAATAAACAAATAAATAAATAAATAAATAAATAAATAAAGAAGAAGAAGAAACATAACAAGAGTGCAGTCTACCTCGTCCAGTTGTAGATTCTAGGATGTTTGGATGTTTCTAATTTATTTTTTGTCTTGTTTATTTGTTTGTGTGTGCGGAAGGGCGAGTTATCGACCTTGGCTCAAAATGCATGAAATTATCATGACCTAGGTATTTTTCGTTTAAATAGTTTCAATGTATCCATTTCTTACAAGGTAGTTATTACTATTATTACTCATTAGCTCAGGCAAGGCGGTAAATGTAGTGCCAATTTCACCTGTAACAATGGGATTATGAAATTTCAGAAGCAAATAGCAAAACAAAAAGAGGTTTAGTGGTATTATCACGAACTACATAGCCAAAGTATTTTTCTTTGACGAAGATCACCAGTCCTAAAGAAAATCTTAATCGTTGTTGCTTTAATACCGGTCTTTTAGCTCGTCCACTTTCTTTGACAGGCAAATACATGGCAAATTTACACAAGTGCTGTTGAAGTCCGCACAGCGATAGCTGCCCTGTTAATAATGCAGAGGGCGTTCTGATTTCGCGAAATGAAGCGAGCAAGCAGATGGATTTCTCATTTATTGATTATTTCCTCTTGCCCTTGAGGACATCCATTCATCCACCTATCTATCTATCTATCTATCTATCTATCTATCTATCTATCTATCTATCTATCTATCTATCTATCTATCT